>JBAGKK010008293.1:0-12217 GCA_037177015.1 Euceroptres primus | reverse complement strand
GAGAGAGAGAGAGAGAGAGAGAGATATCTGTCTCTATTGGGCCAAAAATTGAATTTTAGGAAATTTGAAGTTTGTGCTGAATTTTTTGTGTAAAGGTTTTTCATTACACAATTCGGTCGGTAAGAAGTGGAATTTCCTTTATTTATGTGTATAAATCTTTCCTTGAATTGAAAAATTTTCATTAAGTTTACCTCAACTGAGGTAAACATTTCTTTGCTGCAAATAAACTGTTGTTGCTTCGAGATTTCTTTTTTCTCGCTGGACTTAGAAAAATATAATTTAAGAAGAATTTGTGTTGAAATAAATTCTTGATGCTGCAGAGTCTATATGTATGCTGAATGGGATGAAATAGTAAATTCCCGAGGCAAGAAGGCATTGAACCTTTCACCTATCACGCTACGAATATTGCTCATTGGTTTCTATTCATCTCTGTTTTAGGCGATGGAGCTGGATGTCCGATGGGAATGTTCAGATGTTCTGAAGGAAAGTGCATCCCATCCCTCTGGGTTTGCAACTATCAAAAGGATTGCGATAATGCAGAAGACGAGTTTCAGTCATGCCGTAAGTGCCCTTTTGATTTATCAATTTTTATATTCTTTAAAATAACTTTCAACAGAAAATTACCTCCCTGCAGGTCGATAAATTAGGGATATTATAGTCAAGCCCAAAATGAATCTTTATTATTTAAATTTAATTATTAAATTTATTTGTAATTTATTTTATTGTCACTTAATTTATTAGCTGGATTTATAAAAAGGAAAAATCTTTATTCGATTGCATGGAATAAAAATTGTAATAAGTCTTTCATAAGGAAATAGTCATGAATTCATTTCAGTTAAACTTGTTTTACTGTAGGAAGGGTAATTCTCTATTTAGAATAACTGAAATTAAAGATTTACATAAATGTCCTGATTTAAGCTTTGAATTTTATGGGGCATAAAATTGAATGTCAAGTCCAGATGTCCAGCGAGTTTTCTGTCGGTAAAAGTGTAATTATTTAAAAGCAAGGGCTGCCTTTATGACTTGCACATCAGTTTTGTTACTACTGCATCCTACCATAAGTCAGCTAAGCTAAGGCAAAGCATTCTCTCTTTTATTGGTTTTAGACTTGAGTGCTATTTTGCTCAATGTTTCATGCTTGGCAACTGTTTAAATCTTGTAATCTATTCTTCCTAGTCACTCTTAAACAGAATTTGTTCTTACAAAAATCTTTATTATTTAAGAATGATAAATTTCACTGAATTACAATTTTTATTAAAGGGTAAGCATGGTTGGTCTGCCTTAGGAGATATTTGGTTAAAATTTGGGTGGTAAGTTTCTACCATTATAAAACTAATTTATCTCAAGTGTCAACTTCAAAAAAATTTTTTAAAAAGTTATAAACAAATTTTGAGAAGAAAAAATTAAATTTTCTCGAAGCTGGCTGAATCAATTTCGATTGTTCAAATATATATTGTACAAGATATCACACCGGTTCTAAATAAAAATGGAGAGTCAATTCCGTCAACTAGAAAGGAATAAAAAAAATTTTGAAATTTTGAAAAAATTTTTTCTTAATGAAAGCTTTTTGGTACCGCTACAATTTTTTCCTGTAATACACTCACGCCTTTAATAACAACATATATTTTTGCGAGAATGATCCCAATTTTACTTCCCAATTAAAAAAAAAAAATTATTTTGCTGGCCTCTATACAGTATGCGATTCTATTGAAACGAGGGGTCTCCTTAATTTTAACTCTTGACTTTTAAGGGATTACACCTCTGAAATTTTTTTTTTCAGAATTTTCGAAATTCAATATTTCAAAAAGTTGTCACCGGATTTAGGTTTTCTTTTTTTTGTTTTTTTGGGAAAAGTAATTTCTACAAGTCAAATTTCTTCCATATCGAATGGTAATGATGGAAACTTATTTTTATATTGACGTGTTTGTCACTTTTCCAAGAGAGACTCTCAACCACTACCACGATATATCGGAACAAATGGGTCCAAATAATTTCTACAAGTTTTTTATGAAAATTTTTGTAATAAAATCAAAATTGTTGACATAGTTAACGAACAAAATTTTGTGTTTTTTTTAACTGCGGCAGAGCTACAGATCGCTGTAATCATCTGAAACAAAAAGTCGAACAAGATTAATAAACGCGAATAGACTGATTATCGTCGTACACGGGGATTTTTTTGCAAAATGGCGGCCTTTTTTGTTTTTTTGCATTTGTTTCAATTTTCAATCATTTTTTTCTCCAGAAGTTATGAAAAAAAATCCCCGTGTACGATGAGAGATAATCTATCTAAAAATGCACTAAAAAAATTTAAACCAAATCGGATGACTGGTTTTCGAGAAACCTTTGCTGCAGTGGCAAAAAACATGGTTTCGAGAAAAACGTATTCCAAGTTTAGGGTACGAATTTCAGCCAGAGTTTTACAAATCAAAATTTACTATTCAAAATAATGTTCCAGTGGTAATTCTTTGCGGATTCGGAAATTTTTTGTTTAGAAATACTCAGCATTAAATTTGTAAGAAAGTTATCAAGTCTGATGTACGAATTTGTTGATGTGTGCAATTTTGCATAAACAAATTAAGTTAATAAATCAGAAATGTCCACAATTCACAATTTCATCATTTTCTTGAGATCCAGATACATATTTGAAATCGATAACGATCATAATCAATGAAGATACTATTGCAAAAGATAAATATATGATTGATAATAATTTATTGTTCGTAACAAGTTTTAAATAACAATCTACCATCACCGTCATTTTTAGTGGAAACGTATAAAAAAATTTCATTTTCATGATTGATTGGTAGAATGATGATGGATGATTAATTTTCACCAAATATAAACAAACAATATTGGTCATAAACAATTTTATTATTAAATACGAAAATTATTTATTTTTGTGAGATCCGGGGGCCTATTTGAAGAAGTTCTTACCGATAAGAATGAATGAAAATATTCTTGTAGAAGATTAAATCAATTAATTATTGTTAATCACAAGTTTTAAATAACAAATTCACCATCATCGCGATTGTGGGTGAAAACGTGAAGAAATACATGGAATTTTCATGATTCATCAGTGGAATGATGCTGGATGATAAATTCTCATTTAATATAAACAAATAAATTGACTGAAAAAAGAGCTTAAGTCAGTGTGATAACTATCTTGCAACAATTTCCAGTAGATTCGAGTAAGAAAAAAATTGCTTATAATATTTTAAACAATTTAATCAACAGAAGCCATTTTCTCGTAATTCGCAATGATTAGTTTTTGAAATTCATAGCTTTTATATAAAATATGAGAGAAATTAATACCTAATTGCTATTAGTTAAGAATAGCTGCTGGGTGACAATAATTTAAACAATTTTTATAAACAAATACACTTTTTTCATATGTCACAATGAATAGGCTTAATTTTTTGCAGAATCAATTATAAATGTTTTGACAAAGATTCCTAGATCACATCAAAGAGTCTTCGTTCAAATTAACAACTGTTAATTATTTAAGCAATATTTATAAACAAATTCACATTTTCAACATTACTCCATGAATGCGTCCAATTTTTGCGACACCAACTAAAAATGTATTGTCAGTGACGCCTAGCTGTAATTTTGTTCAAATTGATAAAAAATATTAATTATTTAAACAGTTGTGATAAATAAATGCACATTTTTACCATTTTTTCAAGAAAAGGCTCCATTTACTTAGGGAAATAAAGTAAAAATGTATTGACAATGATTCTTTATGATACTTTGCCAATGGACAAGAACAGTTAATCATGTAAACAATTTTTATAAACAAATGTACATTTTGGCCACTTTTGCATTAATAAGCTTATCTTTTTGTGAAATAAACTAGAAATTACTCAAAATATACATGACTAGAAATAAACTTGAAATGATCAATGTCTTCTTCTTGTCATATTTGTCCAATTGACGAAAACTGTTAATTATTTAAACAATATTTATAAACAAATTCATAATTTGACCATTTTTCCGTAATAAATATTAATTTTTTATGGAATAAACCAGAAATGACTTGTCAATTATTCCTTCTCGTCCCATGTTTCTAATTAGGAAAAAGTGTTGAGATACGATACCCAATAAATAGATAATTTGATAACCCAATAACCAAAAGCCCATCACACCTTTCATTAACACCTTGGTTTTTTAGTTAATTCCGCAAAAATAGTGATTATTATGGAAAAATGGTCATTATGTGAATTTGTCTATAAATATTGTTTAAATAATCAACAGTTTTTGTTGTTTGGACAAATATGACAAGAAGGAGTCATTGGTAAGATATTTCTAGTTTGTTCCATAAAAAAAATAAGCCTATTCATCCAAAAGTGTCCAAAATGTACATTTGTTAATAAAATTGTTTAAATAATTAACTGTTCTTGTTCATTGGCACAGCATTATAGCAAAAAATCATTGGCAATACATTTTTAGTTGATTTCGCTAAGAAAATGGAGCCTACTCTTAGAAAACTCGTCGAAATGTGCATTTATTTATAAAAATTGTTTCAGTAATTAATATTTGTTATGAATTTGAACAAAATTTACAGCAAGGAATCACTGGCAATACAAATTTCTAGTTGGTTCCGCGAAAAAAATTGGGCCTGCTCGTGTAATAAGGTTTAAAATGTGAATTTGTTTATAACTATTGTTTAAATAATAAATGTTGTTAATTTGAAAGAAAAATGGCAGCAAGGAGTCTTTGACAAGACATTTTTGGTTGATTTTGAAAAAAATTGAGCCTATTCATTGTGACATACGAAAATTGTGTATTTGTTTATAAAAATTGTTTAACAAATTGTTAAACAGCAGCTATTCTTAACTAATCGCAATTAGGCATTAATTTTGTCTCATCTTATATGAAAACTATGAATTTCAAACCATTCAAATCATTGCGAATCACGAGAAAATGGTTTTTGTTCATTAATTTGTTTAAAATATTATAAACAATTTTTTTCATACTCTAACCTACTGAAAATTGTTGCTATATAATTATTACATTCACTCTTTTTTAGTGACTTTTCACTTTTTACTTTTTTTAAAACTCTTTTTACTCTTTACTCTTTTTTTAGTCAATTTGAAGATCTTAAAAAAAGATATATCTGAAAAGTTAGGAAAAAAATATTGTTTATTTTATTGTTTAATAAAAAATTTTTGATTGGCCAAAGTGAATATTCTGCATTGACTCGTTATACCTGGAAGTCTTACGACCATTTTTTTTTTAAAACGTCAAAATCCATTGAAAATTGGCTTGTAGACAAACTTTTGTCCACAAAAAGTGCTTTTGGCCACACTCTGAGGCATACGCAATGGCATATAAAAAAGATTGAAAATACAAGATGTAAAGTAAAATCTATGTAAAAGCGTGTCTATGGTTTATTCGAATAATGCTTATTTAAGAGTCATGAGTTAAAATTCAGAAAATCCCTCGTTTCAATGGAATGGCATACTTAGTACAGGCCAACAAACAAGATAATTTTTTTCAACCTTATAAAATTGGGATCATTCTCGCAAAAATGTATTTTGTTACTGAAGGCGTGAGTGTATTATAGGAAAAAAATTGCGGCGGTAATTTTTTTTCAAAATTTCAAAAACTGTTTTTATTCCTTTCTAATTGCCAGAATTGACTCTCCATTTTTTTTTTTGGAACCGCTGTAATATCTTGTACAATATATATTTGAACCATCGAAATTGATTCACCCATTTTCGAGAAAATTTAATTTTTTGATTTTTCAAAATTTTCTAATAACTTTTGTAACAAATTTTTTTTGAAGTTGGAACTTGGGGTAAATTAGTCTTATAATGGTAGAAACTTACCACCCAAATATGAACCAAATATCTGCTAAGGCAGACCAACCATGCTTACCCAACTTTAATTTATTTGATTTATTATTATTATTTTATATTATTTTATTTGATTAATTTATTTAATTTATTTGCCTTTAATTTATTTGAACGATTGTTCAAAAAAATATGGACTTTCAAGTAAAAATAAAAATGAACTACGATTTAAATTTAAAAGAGTATCTAGTTAAAAAATTCCTATTGTTATTAGTTGCGTGGAAATATGTCAAATTTCATAACAAATATCTACATCTACTTCCTGTAATTATATTACGTAAATGTCAGCTTTTGCTGAAGGTAAAAATCAGCTCAGAGTAATTTCAAATAAACACGAAATTAAGATAGCCTAAACAATACTGAGCGCATCATTGTTGCATTTAAAATAAGGAAGATCGATCAACGCTCTTTGTTGAGCTTCAATCATTCATGAAGCGGAAACGAACGTGACCTTCTTTTGCACAACACAGGAAAAAACCAATATGCAGGCGGAAGATTCGCTAATCCAATTTAATTATCTTCTAATTATGAAGAAAAAATGTTACTTTCAAAAAAATATTTCTTTTGATAATTATAAATTGTTTAAATTAGAAATCGTTCCAAGAAAAACAATTTTCCAATTGCTTCATTATTGTTAAAAAACGAATTGGTTAAATCATTTGTCACGATCTCTTGTATTTGTTCAACCGTTTATCGATGCTTGACCAATTGAACGATAAATAATCATAAAGAGTGTTTAGTTAGTAGTTTTAGAAAATTTGTAAGAAAAATGAGAGATTTTTAGAATCACATTTTTATCAAATGTAGTTTCTATTCTTTATTATTTATTATCTATTTTTATTATCTTTTTATTATCTATATTTTTGTAACCTTTTTGAAAATGTCAGAGATTGCCAAAGAAAACTTGTCAAGGCAAAAAAATTTAATTAATATATAATATTAATATTAATATTAGTCATATATTATATTTAATTTAATTAATAAGAAAAGAATATCAAAAATTCATTTCAAATTGTAAATTTGATGAATTCCATTTTGCTTTGTTCTCGCACTTAAAAGATTTGTCACTAAAAAAAAAGAAAGAAAAAGATTCAAAAGTATTAACGGTCGGGGAAAATGAGAAATTGGCTAAGGAAAAGCCAGGGAAAAATTAGGGAATTTAAAAAATGAAATTTTATGACTACCTTGTATTTGTAATTTATGTGGAATTCAAAGCAGATATTTATTTGAAGAATCTTGTAAAATTAGCAGCTTTTCACACCCATCTTTGTTAAACTTCATTAAACAACAAGAAACTGAAATATCATTTGTGACTATATATATCGTTCCAGACTGGTAGAAAGTCAATGCCGTTTATGATTGACAGTCCTGGTTAGTTTTTCTTCTCATTCCTCTTAATCACTGTAAGTTTTCCTCCGATTGGACGTGACTTTGATTCAAGCCACAGATTTCTAACAATTTTAAATGGAGAGAAAAAAAATTATTTTTAAGAATTTAAAGGATAAAAGGATTTTTAAGCTGGTAATTTTTATTGTATTTATTTTCTTGCATTTATTCTTCACTTATTACTGAACAAGCTTGATTCATAATTAATAATCAAGTGAAATTCCTAGCCATATAAGTTGATTTTGCCAATTTATTAAAAGTTCAATTTTAATTTTCGTTTTTTATTTTCTTTCAGAACCTCCTGAATGTGAGGTTGGGCAAATCACATGCGGCCAGTATATCTTTAACAAAACTTACTGCATACCTCCCCACCAGAGATGTGACATGACAGTAGACTGTGTCGATGGCACCGACGAGGCCGGATGTAGTAAGTATTTTTTATTATTCTCTCATAAACCCTACACTTTACACAATCAATTTCTCTAATTGTGCTCAAAATTGTCTTGCATCTCTCTCATTCGTAAGCAAATATTTTGTTTCTTGTAGAAAACTTTTGTGTCTACTGAATATCATTTCAAATTTTAATTAGACTAGCTCCTTTTAAAATTCACAATTTTGAATTGAAATCTTTAAATCTATCTTGATGTTTTCCAGACAACTTGTCGATAGGTCACTGACTCTAGAGTATCTGGTAGAATTTAAAAAAAGTTATTTTTAATTCCTATTCATGTCACCGAGCATTTATCGCCCGAACTTGAAGGTTCTTGAATAGTGTGAGAAGATTTGGAGAGAAACAATGAAATGAAGGACAGTAAGAGGAAAGAAAAATAAGATGTAGAGGAGAGGAGATGATGGTTTATTGCTACATAACATTTCTCGAACACTTATTTTCTTAGGCACACGAGAATGGATAACGACAGCCACTGATCGGAGCCGGAACCCTGCGAGGTCTCTATGCAGATGTCGAGAAACAGGTTCTTCGTGTTAACGTTTGAGGGATCATCGCTTTTTCTGCATTGCCTTGAGTTTCTTGATCGAAACGCTCCTCCTTAAGATACTCTAGACTCAGTTTCTCATGAGCTTATCTTGATGGTCTGCCAATTACAAAATAGATGTAAAACTTCTTGTCGTCCTTTCTATAAATTCCAGATTGTCCAAAAATCCAATTGAGACGTTTGAACAAAATCGAGATTCCAATAATTCATTGAAAAGAAATCAGTGACGAGGTGCCATCCTTTTTCTGGATTGACTTTTGAAATGAAAATTAATATCTTCTGCAGAGAGAGAGAGAGAGAGAGAGAGAGAGAAAGCAGTCAAAAAAATTGGAGTCGTACCTAGAACAAAATTTGCTAGATGCTGTTGACTTTCACTTTATCTATAACATGAATTTTGCATCACCATTTCTCAGGAAATTTCTTGTAAATTAACTACGTCATGATACGTTTTCTCACGGTCTAGGTTCAGGAAAAAATGATTTAGACTTTTAAAAGACTTGGAAGAGTTCTTGAAGAAAATTAAGCTGTAATTTATGATTTTATTTCTATCAACTGTTAATCAAGATTGTGCAATTCTTTATAAAGTAATCTTTTGGATACAGCTGCTCTGCAATTACAAATTCTGTAATTGTGGTTAAACCTACTTAACAAAACTCGCTATGAGACTGAATAACTATAATTATAATCTCTCGATTCGGAGAAAGTCTATTTAAACAAAAGCTGAAATTGTCTTAGTGTAAAAGAAATTATTCATTGTTCTTCAATATACAAATTTTTCGAGTAAATTCTCTTTCTATTTTTGTCAAATGCATCAGGATTGTTTTTCTTCAGTTTTCACCTTGAGACTCACGGCACTGACTCTTCAAGGCATGTTAATCAGAATTAAATAATCGTACAGCTCACTTTCGATTGGTTATAGGTATCATTAATTATTTAAATAGCAACAGTTTATATTAACGAGAAACAAATGTCTGGAAACTCCACTTGGAAAGCACATTAGACATTGGACTTTACTCTGGTCCAATAAATCTCTCTCGACAAGAAAAAAATCTCTGGTTCATTAAAAATTATAATCAATTTGTTATTTTTTAAAAATACAAGGAAGAGATAATAATCTTCTTCATTGTCTTGTCTGCAGATTACAGGAAATGTCAGTTGGACGACTTCAGGTGTAGCGGAACTTCACCTGAACTCTGCATACCAAAAGAGAAGAGGTGCGATGGTTATTTGGACTGTCGAAATGGAAAAGACGAAGAAGGCTGCTCGACTTCCAAAGCTCCTTGTAGACTAGACCAGTTCAGATGTAACACGACACAACGTTGTGTCGAGCAAACTGCAAGATGTAACCACAGAGACGACTGCGGTGATAATAGTGACGAAGCACACTGTAGTAAGTTCTCTAATTATAACTTATTATAATTAAAATCAAAATTCATCAACTCTTTGTGGTAACTTTCGTGCTATTTGGAGAAAAAATAAAAATAAATAAAAAATAAAAATCTTGTATTGTTGATTATCAAAATCAGAAGAACTTAAGTTTTACAAAAAGCAGGTGGTTTCATATTTCTTTCGGCAGTATAATTCTTTTGTTGGATTTCAAACTTTGTTAAGTTTCATCAACTCTAGGATATCTTTATCTAGAAAATAACTTATCTATTTTGAAATTCTAAAGACTCGCTTTGACTACTCTCATCTATTTTCAGTTTTATCGACTCGATTACTTTTTGCAATAGAGTATATAGTTTCTTGTCCTTCTGCCTCGAAATCGAGGTTTATGCAGCTACTTCTTTATCCAGGGAGGACGTAATGGGGTCTGCAGTCGTTTATGAGCTTGTTAAGAAACATTTGCAGCTCTGCAACGGGATCATCATTTCCTTGGCAAATACTAAAACGACTCTAAATTCCACTCCGTCCTTTTCCAGCAAAAAGTAAACATTCCTCGAGATTACAAATAATTCAAATAAGTTTTGAATACATCCGAGGAAATCTGTTTATTATTTGTTAAGTTAATTACAAATGCCCAAAGGAAATGAAACATTAATTGCGTGTAAATATAATTTAAACATTGGTGATTTTATTGCAGAATAATTCTAAAAAGGTGTTTTTATTATGAGAAACGTTCTTGCTGAACAGGTTTTCCTGACTGTACTGCGGACCAATTTCGATGTGCGAATGCACTTTGTATACCCATGGCTTTTCAGTGCGATGGCTACAGAGACTGTGACGATGGATCGGACGAGAAAACTTGTACAGCGATGGTTTGTCCAGGAACGAAATTTATGTGTCCTAAAGGTTCTCCAGGTGGAAAGCCAAAGTGCATCAATAAATCGCAATTGTGCGATGGTAAACAAGACTGCGAAGATGGAGCTGATGAATTATCCGCTTGTTGTAAGTATTCCAGTCGATGAATGAATTTGCGAAATCGATAACCATTCTACGAAAGAGTTTTCTTATCATTCAGAAATCGGATTAAAATTTATTGCAGCCACAAATCTGTGCAACGCTTTAGGATGTCAATACAAATGCCAAGCCTCTCCTACCGGTGGTGCCTGTTCCTGCCAAGAAGGAAGAGTCCTCGCAAACGACTCGAGATCTTGCATTGGTAAGGTTTCAACTAATTATTCAAATAAAAAAATGCTTATCAACAAAAGAGACTTTTACCGCATTTCTGTGCAATGAAATTCTTACACAAGACATAATTTATATCTCTATATTTACATATGGATAATTCTCCACAGACAGGGCACTTTGGTGTCCATGGAATATATTATGAAAACTATTGGTATTATTGTAAAACTTGGTACAGATCTTCATCTTAGTACCTCATAATACGTTTCATAGTAAAAATTAGATAATATTATTGTAAGTCAGAGTAAAAAAATATAAATAGTAAAAATAGTAAATAAGTACCCAAAAAATGACTTTAAAAGATGTCC
This sequence comes from Euceroptres primus, assembly GCA_037177015.1. Taxonomy (NCBI): domain Eukaryota; kingdom Metazoa; phylum Arthropoda; class Insecta; order Hymenoptera; family Figitidae; genus Euceroptres; species Euceroptres primus. The sequence goes on along the minus strand of JBAGKK010008293.1, from coordinate 1,045 downwards.
ACACATGCCTGAGGCATATTTTGGAGTCACGTAGGAAATAAATAATGAACTACTTTAAAATTTATCCTTAATGATCTTAAAGATAGACTCAAAAAGTACAATTTTTATCCTTGATATTTTTATTTTAATGCAATATACACTATATATGGGCGTTTCCACGGAAGTGTCATTTTTCTGTCACCATGATTTTATAGGTAAACCTACACTTAAAATACAAGTTATATTGCATGAAAAGTTACAGACTCCTTGAAATAGGAACAAAAGCTTACTGTCATTAAAGAAATCCTCGTGAAAAGATATAACATATAATAGTTGGACCAAATCCCAAAATTATACCTGTGTAATATTTGCCACCAACTACAAATTGAATGCTTTGTATGCTCACAGCTTTTTTGTGCAATGTTTGAGAATTTTGAAAAAAAATCATGCTAGTTTAGTAGAGCATGGGCTACTTAAATTTCATGGATTTAACATTGTGCTTTGATTTCTAACTCAGCAGGAAAATCTCAAAGTCGTGTCACCTTTTTTACGATTTAAATGTCCCCTCCAACGTCTGTAGGTGAGGAAAGTGCGCGCAACTACCCAGGTCAAAAATCTTTCGATTTTTTATTAGGTTTAAGTGTCCCGCAGACACCATATAAGGGTAATTGTTAAATTGAAGGCAAACTTGAAGTCCCAGTAATAAACATTAAATTAAAAACTCCTACTGATTTTTTTTCAATTTAATAAATACTTATTATCATCCTCTACAAAATGATCAGTTCTTTTTTTTTTATTTCTATTCCTATTTACTTTAATTTAATATAAGAACACCCCAAATGTCATTACCGTACTGTGTCCCAACCTTACTTTGCAGAAGGATATTCTGATTTTCTCCTTTTTTTTAAACAACCTAAAAAACGCTTAACGTATCAAATTTGTAAACTTTAGATGAAAATAAGTTTAATTTATGCAGTTTTCAAGCCTAGTAAATAATATTGTAAAAACCTTAAAGTCTGTCCCTCGATTTTTGTCATTTTAGTCGTCATTACCGTCCGTCTTTTTT
>JBAGKK010008271.1:0-12219 GCA_037177015.1 Euceroptres primus | reverse complement strand
AGTGGACATTTAATAAACGCAGAAAAATAAATTTCAAAATTATTTTTAAAATATGTAGAGTGGAGATAAAAAATTTTTAAAATATTGTCAAAATTTTTTTTGCACTTTATTTGACTGTGCCTCCAGACTTTTTGATTATATTTTTATTTAATTAACATCTTTTAGAAATCGGTTACTGATTATAAATTATTATAAATCGTATCGTACATAATTTGTAGAAATTTTTTAAAGTTGCGAACAATAAACATGTTTCTGCTTATACGAGCACTTGCGTAGGACTAAAAGTAATAAGTTTTTGATTTTTTTAGATCTGTTAAAGTGATTTTTTCCAAATTCTAACCTAAAATATAAGGGTTACCGAGTGGACATGAAACAGAAAGGGACAAACTTCTAAACATTAAAAACATCTTCAGATCTAAAATATGTATTCCTATTCATAATTTTTAGATTCTTTATCTTAATACAAATGACTCGTATGAGTATCAATCATTTATAAAAGTTTACTGTCATTATTTAGCAATTTTATTTTGTGAATCTGTACTTGGGGACAGATTACCGAGAGGACATTTTGGGTATATTTTAATTTCCCATTTCTAAACAAAGGCATCTAAAATTTTGAAACTTTACCGAAAACTACTTTGATGTAAGTACTTTATCCCAGTGATATTCAAACAAAATACATTAAATAATGAAAATGTGTAAAACTGTCGGGACTTGAATTTCACAACTTTTTGGCAACGACCCATACATAAGAACCATGGAAGTTGCTCAAAAATTTAATAGTATCTTGAAGAACGTCGGGAAATCGAATTGTGCTATGAAGAAAGTACACTTGAATGAAACTAAATCGAGAAGTGCTGCTTTTTCAAAGGTTCGAAAAAAGTTTGATTTCCAAGACGAATCGGCGAGATATTTAGTCGAATAATCGAACTGAGATTCGTTTCAATAAAACTTGATTTTCTTGTTCAAATCAGCTTGGAGAAATTAAAGAGCGCTCGACCCCGAGTCTATTTTATAGACAGTGAAAATTTTCAAACAGGGTCAATAGCTTTCTTTTACGTTATTTATAAGCCCTGCTCGTGATTTAATTATAGACTATAGACGAACATTAAAACTGAGCCGCTGTTCCATGAACAGTTTTAACTTTCGTACAAGATTTTACATATATATAAAATATAAAAGAGCAAATCCATTTCAAATGAAACAGTTTTTTCACTTCAAGTCGCATAATCTTACAAATTTCTATTAATAAAGCACACTTTTCAAATATTTTTTGCAAACAATGCAAGATGCGAAAAAATGTATTCCGTCATTTAAATGTAACTTTTATTTTAAAATAATTAATTTATTTGAAAAGGAATTTTATTATTTTTACGTTCAATAGGAACGAGTTAAAAATTTACTGCAATACAAATAAAAGCGTTGAAATGAATTTAGTGCTTTACAAATAGAAGTTGTGTATGTGACAATCAAATTAATTTTAAAAGAGGGCACCTGCACTCGTGGACAAAGTACTGAAACAATAGAACACATTCTTCGGAACTTACTGTCCTCGATTTAAAAGTGATGAAGAAAATCAATAGAACGTGATCTGAAGGAGAAGAAGACTTTTCTTTACTATTTCATAATCGCATTACTGACATAAAATAACTCATACTTTTAAAAAATCCAATCATAAAAGAAAATTAGTTTCCGAAAAACTCTAAATAATATTGCATTTATTATTAAAGAAACTTGAGTCATAACTGTATGCATTTTTTTTATTTCTTATTTCTTTTCGAAAAAAAATAAATATTTTTTCATTAAAAATTGTTAATTATCGCTGAGAAAAAGGTGGAAATATGCATTTTGAAAATTTCAAACATGAGAGCTGCAATCTCAGTAAAAACATGTTGATTTTTATTTTGCATTTTGTTTAATGTCAGTCTGGCGAAAGGTACTCGTTCTTTATCAGCGATGGAAGCTTTCTTGCAAAAAAGCCGTTGCACCTTTTCCTTTGTACAGAAGGAGGATTGGCTCGCTTCGTAAAAAATTTGGTTTAAAAAAACTCGGTGAGATAAACAAGCAGTGCGAAAGCTTGAAAAGAATAGAGCAAAGAATGTACAGAGGGTAGAAACCGTTCGCAGCAGCAGCGAGAAAAGAGATCTTAATCCTTAATTTCGCCTCCGTGGATTTAGGACGCTACAATGTGTGTCTCTAAAAGTCGTAGAAAAGGTCAACGTATTCAATGTCTTTTTCTCCTATCTTACCGACTTCCTGCTGAGTCAACCAGAATTGCCCGAATTACCAGCATCTCTTCTGTTTTCTTAATTTTCTTTTTCGATCGAGAACAAATTATTCTCTCTGCTCCCTTTTTACCTCGATCTAGTTAATAACATTTATTTTCAGAATTAATGTCCGTGCCATTTTTTTAGAGCTTATGTCATTGAAATTTAATCTAATAATTAAAGCAAATTTCATTTGTCATCAGATAAGGAGATTGTTAAACTGTGAAAATTAAAATTAAGACAATTATCTCAAATTGTGTCAGGTTTGAAAGATTAAAATGGTTTTTCTGCCAGAGCTCTTTCAATTGAGATTTTAAAATAACAAGCCGTAATTAACTCTCGACATCCTTCAAAGATGATTAATTATTATGGCTAAAATTTTATCTCGTTTAAGTTGTTCATTTCAAATTAATTATATTTTAAAAATGTTTTTATTATTTATGATTGCGTTATGAGTGTAGGAAGAGAAATATTTAGAGAAAAATTCTACATAACCTGAAATAAGGGTATTGATGTATTTCAATCCAGAGCTTTAAAGTCCCTTAATAGATTCTGCTCCACTTTTTCGATACATCAAGCGTATTGAAGAAAAGGTCGTTCTTGGAAAAATGTTGTTGCTCCATCCATCGATACTAAAGCCAAGGAGGTGACTATATCTGAAATTCATTCTTCCTTCGAGACAGACTCTCAAAATAAGAAGAATTGTACTTCTTAGTTAGTGGATCGATAATACGACTCTCAGATTACAAAATTCATAAATCATGCTAATAATGAGGTGATCAGCGAAAAAAGGTGAAGCCCACAGAAAGTCGAAATGAAATCAGTTTGTGGCAATTTGATTTACGAGTTTCTTGATCGCATTAAAGAGTTATTTTAAATCTGTTATCTGCTAAAAAAGTTCTACCATTTGACATTTCTGACAAATACATAACTCTGATCTAAGAGGATTCAAAAATAGTAAAGAGAACAAAAGTCAACGTATTAAAAATGATTGAAAGTTATAAAATTATTATTGATAGGTAGGCATGATTTAGTGATTCGACATGACAACTTCTGAATCGTCACTATTGAAAATCACTGAATGTATGTTATTTTAACTTTTTTTTTTCAACGATAGTTATTTCAACGATGTTATTTTAGTTTGCATCTTCATCGTATCCTCTCGTCTTCTCAGATTGTCAAGAGAAGAAGTTATGTGCACAGAATTAAATGCTAATGAAATCAAATCTGAGTAATCACACAAGGAATCATCGAGCCTTCATTCCATTATTTGGTACCTATTCGCACTCCTTACTCTGATTAAATTATATGAATTTAAACGAAATAAATATAATATGTAATTTAAAAACTGACCAAAAAAATAATTTTTAAACAATCAATATTAGGGTGGACCAAAAAAATGTTTAATATAAATATATTAATATTCATATACATGAATAGTAATTTCAATACACTTTCTATATCATCAATTAACTCTTTAGGGACCAGTGGGAACTTTAATTCCCATAAACGCCGTTAAAAATTCATAACTTCGTGAATTTTCGTTTTTTTTATGCAAAAGAAAATTTTCCACTATATGTAAAAAATTTGAAACCCCATAGGTTTTCTTGCATTCCATAACTAGGACCGCATAACGCATTGTACTTTTGTGGTATTTTTTCCATAATATCCCGAATAATTGCAACAAATGGCTAATACATGCTGAAACAGACTGCACAATTGAAATTAAATTGAAAATAAGTTATGAAGAATTTATAAAACATTACAATTATCGAAAACTACCCCTAGATATGCAAAACCACCTCCAATAATAAAAAACAGTTTATTCAATGCTTATACGTTTCCATTGAGTTTTCGTGAAAGCAAATATATCCTGAAACGTGGATAAGAGTTTTACGAAAATTATATATCGTTGCAACCCCTATAACTCACCCTAAGACGGAAAAAATTAACGTGAAGAATAGAAGAAAATCAAATTATTGGATCTTTTACTAATTACAATATTTATGTATTGTAATTTACATTGAATTTACATTGAATTGAAAAGAAGCTACAAAGAATGTATGAATAATAATCGCAAAATACCCACCTGAATAACACGTAAAAGTGACTATAATTAAACGAACTGGAGTAATTTTCTATGAGTAAAATTATCAAAAAGGGATTGTGTCATAATACGGTTTACCACTTATTTGCCGTTTTGAAATTAAAAAATTAAAAAATGTGTTTTCGACATGACAACGTAACTTCTTACCTCTGATAATTTCGGCATTTTTACTCCCGTAGGATTTTTTTACAACTGTTTTTTTTTGCTCTTTGTATTCGTGGAATATTTGGCCCACGGAAACAGGCTTTTAATTATCACAATCAGCGCAATTAAGATGTTTTTATTGGTAGTATCATTTTCCCCGATCTGGATAATTCGTGAGAAAAACACTCAAAAGTTTTTCAAATGACCCGCGCATTTTGCCAACATAAAAGAACTAGCTATTTTAACAGATTTTTTCAGCATTTGAAGTTGGCAGAAGTGGCTGTCATCATTTAATAGTAAATACGATACAAATAATAGCTGGTGTATTTTTTACAATAACAAAAAAAAAACATTTAAAAGTAACAGTGCTGAAATGAGATTCGATAAGATCAAGTGAAATATCGTTCAATTAACACTGTAAGTACTGTAAAACACGATTATCCGGATCGTGGTCCCAAATTCTCATCTGGATAAAAGTGCAATAGTTTAGAAAAAGATTAATTACGGATAAATATCTGATATCACCTTTGTTACGTTACTGGTATTGTTTAAAGGAATGTTTTATCTTCAATTCGGTACGTAATACTTTTATTTTTTCTGTAAAATGTTCAATTATTATAAAACCAAAACTTCTTTCATCCAGATCGAGTCACTTTCCCCTATTACATTTTCTTTCACGGAAAATCAATGCAAACTTATAAAGCATTAAGTAAAATGCTTTTTTCATTGTTGGGGTGGTTTTGCACATTAAGGGCTAGTTTTCAATGATTCGTAGTATTTCATACATTCTTTATTGCTTCTTTTCAATTCAATGTACATTTGATCTGTACATAAACATTTTAATAAATAAAAATTTCAAAAATTTGATTTTTCTCTATTCTTCAGTTAATTTTTTGTGCATAGGAGTAAGTTACACGGGTCGGAACCGTATGCAGTTTTCTTAAAACTCTTCTCCACATCTCATGATATATTTTCTTTCACAGGAACTCAATATAAACTTATAAAGCATTGAATAAAATGTTTTTTTCATTATTGGGGGTGGTTTTACACATTCGGGAGTAGTTTTTGATAATTCGTAGTATTTTATACATTCTTTATAACTTCTTTTACATTCAATGGAAATTTTATCTATACATAAACATTGTTATAAGTAAAAATGTTAATACTTTGATTTATCCCTATTCTTTACGTTGATATTTTCCGTATACTACGGGTAGGCTATAGGGGTTGCAACCGTATATAATTTTCGTAAAACTTTTATCCACGTATCAGGATGTATTTCCTTTCACGAAAACTCAGTCTGAACTTGCAATGTATAAAAAGTTTTTTTTATTGTTGGGGGTAGTCTTTCATATTCAGGGGTAGTTTTCGATCATTTGAAATATTTCATACATTCTTTATAGCTTCTGTTCAATTCAATTTTTATTTTATCTATACATAAACATTGTAATAAGTAAAAGTTTCAATAATTTGATTCATCTCTACTCTTTACGTTGACTTTTTCCGTATAAAGGTAGGTTATAGGGGTTGAAATCGTATGAATTTTTTTTAAACTCTTCTCAACATCTCATGATATATTTTATTTCACAGGAACTCAATGTAAACTTATAAAGCATTGAGTAAAATGTTTTTTTATTGTTGAGAGTGGTTTTGCACATTCAAGGAAATAGTTTCCGATAATTCGAGGTATTTTATACATTCTTTAAACCTTCTTTTACATTCGATGTCAATTTTATCTATACATAATCATTGTAATAAGAAAAAGTTTCAATAATTCGATTTTTCTCTATTTTTCACGTTAATTTTTTGCGCATAAGGGTAGGTTAAAGGGTAGAAACCGTATGCAATTTTCGTAAAACTCTTCTACACATTTTAGGATACATTTTCTCTCACGGAAAGTCCATGTAAACTTATAAAGCACTGAGTAAAATGATTTTTTATTGTTGGGGGTGGTTTTGCAAATTCAGGGGTGGTTTTTGATCATTTTAGTGCTTTTTATATTCTATATATGGCTTTTTTCGACTGATCAATTTTATCTATATATAAATATTGTAATAAATAAAAGTTTTAATGCATTGATTTATTTTTCTTCTTTACGTTGATTTTTTCCGTAAAAGGGTAGGTTGTAGGAGTTGCAACCTTATATAATTTTCGTGAAACTCTTATCCACGTTTCAGGATATATTTGCTTTCACAAAAACTCAGCGCGTACTTAAAAGCATTGAATAAAAAGTTTTTATATTGTTGGGTTTGGTTTTGCATATTCAGGGGTAGTTTTCGATAATTCTTAGTATTTTATACATTCTTTATAGCTTATTTCTAATTCCATGTCTACCTAATCTGTACATAATCACTGTAATTAGCAAAAGTTTCAATACTCTTAATTTATTCTTGTTCTTTGGGGTTGTTTTTTGCGATTAAGGGTAGGTAACGGGGGTTGAAACCGTATGCAGTTTTCGAAAAATTCTTCTACACGTTCCAGGATATATTTTCTTTCACGGAAAATCAATGTAAACTTATAAAGCATTGAGTAAAATGTTTTTTTTATTGTTGTGGGTAGTTTTATAAATTCAAGGGTAGTTCTAATCTATTCTATAATTCGTAGTATTTCATACATTCTTTAATGCTTCTTTCCAACTCAATGTTCATTTTATTTGTACATAAACACTGTAATAAGAAAAAGTTTGAATACTTTGAATTTATCTCTGTTCTTCAGGGTTGTTTTCTGCGTTTAAGGATAAGTTACGGGGGTATGAATCGTATGCAGTTTTAAAAAGAACTCTTATCCACGTTTCAGTATATATTTGCTTTCACGAAAACTCAGTGTGATCTTATGAGTATTGAATAAAAAGTTTTTTATTGTTGAGGGTGGTTTCGTATATTCAGGAGTGGTTTCGTATATTCAGGGGTAGTTATCGATAATTCGTAGTATTCTTTATTGCTTCCCTGCAATTCAATGTCCATTTTATCTATACATCGACATTGCAATAAATAAAAGTTTCAATAATTTGATTTTTATCTATTCCTTATGTTAATATTTTACGCATAAGGGTAGGTTATAGGGGTTGCAACCGTATGCAATTTTCGTAAAACTCTTCTCCACATCTCATGATATATTTTGTTTCACAAGAACTCAAAATGAACTTATGAAACTGTTTTTTATTATTGGGGGTGGTTTTTCATGTTTAAGGGTAGTTTTCGATACTCGTAGTACTTTATACGTTCTTTATAGCTTCTTTTCAATTCAATATAAATTTTACCTGTAGATAAACATTGTAATAAGTAAAAGTTTCATTACTTTGATTTATCTCTGTTCTTTGGGTTTAATTTTTTCGATTAAGGGTAGGCTACAGGGATTGGAAATTTATGAAATTTTTGAAAAGCTTTTTTACGTGCTTCATATTTTCTTTCACGGAAATTCAACATAAACTGATAAAGCACTGAGTAAACTGTTTTCTATTATTGAGAGTAGTTTTTCATGTTTAAGGGCACTTTACGAAGGTTGGAACGGAATTTTTTTCTTAAGACTACTCCATGGTTTCGTACATGTTTTCATCCATTAAACTGAGTCTAAAATAATAAAAACTTTCAAAAATATTTCCTATTAAGGTGAGGGGTGTTTTTTTCTTAGGGGTAGTTTTGCGTGAATGCAAAATTAAGACCATTTTTTTATTCTCTAGAATTCTGACCGAATTCAGTTCACTTGTAGTTTTGACCCTGGAACACCTACAAAAAAGTTGGACCCTAAAGGGTAGAAATTTAATTATGCACACGACTATTAAATTTCCTTAACTCGTATATATTAAAATTCATGTACATTTCAATAATAAAATCATATTAATATTATCAATTATAAAAGAACCATTTCAGTCAGGCGCTCCTCTCGTGAAGTCTTATAACATTTCCGTTTCATTTCACTTGAGTGACTTACATTCGACTTTAAAATTCAGACCGCGCCCGATTCAAATCATCTCTATTTGACTTTCTTTCACATTTTCTTAAAATAAAGAGAGAATGGAGTACCAGTATTCAAGAACTACTACTTTAAATAATATGTGCATCTGCTAGCGATATGTGCTTTTTGTATTAAAAATCGATCTTTCTTGTCTAACGTAGGGTAGCAATTTATAAAATGAGCAAATAAAAACGAGCAGAAGGAAGAAAAAAGGAAAAGGAGATTGAAAAAAAAAGATAGGAAAAAAAGAATAGTGGATGTGAAAGGAGTCTGATCGTAAAGCAGAAGAATATACAGGGTGTCCCCAGATGACTGAACATTCGCAATAACTTTTGTTTTTGACATAACTGAGTCGCGAATCCCCGAGGGTGGTTGAGAGCGCGTTTTCCTCTTTCGTCTTAAAAATAAAGCACTTCGTGATTGGATGAGAGGATTTATATTTTATTATTGTTTCGTGCGTTTAATATTATGCCCCACAAAAAACTTGCTCGAGATGTAGAACATTTTCTGTTTTAAAATCACTGTTTTCAAAATAAAAATAGTTTTATAAACTTGATATCCTGAAAGCATTTTTTCCACTTTCATACTAGAGAGTTTTGTGGTCCAGTAACTGTTCTCCGGTAAGCAATTATTCATCTATCACAAAATTTAATGACTAAGCTTGTTTTATGGAAATATCTAATTCCAAAGCAAAAATGCTTCAATGAAAGTATTCACGTACCGATTCAGCAACAGATAGTTTTGTATGTTCTACAATTTTCAAAACTGTCTGACTTTGTGTTATTTATAGGATAGCTTTATTTTTGTGAGAGTAAGCACTTTATTGAGAGCACCCTATTACTTATCATGAATATATATATATATATATATATATATATATATATATATATATAGATACATATTATATATACATATATTATGTTCCATTGTGGAAACCGATGAATCAGGTCTGCGATTATAAATTGTTGGATGAATCGAGCTTAACAAATAATGAAAGGAAAAATAGAGATCAGTCTCGAAAAAAATGAAAATGAAGGTAGAAAAGAAAATAAAGAAAGGAAATATACAAGAGAAATCGAAGAAGGCGGAATTCTGCTCGATCAGATAGACATCTACGTTTATTCATGGACCGATCGATGGCTTCCATGATTATTAATCATGAATTCGAAGAAAGCTGAGATGGAAATCTCTACGTTTAAGAAAGGAGTAAGAATTGGTTTCATTGAATTTTTCTTTCAAATACAGAGGTACATGCATATATCTTCTTTTCTATTACATAAAATGCACTTGAAAGAAAAATAGGGTAAATTAAAACAAATTTCAGTGTTTTAATAAAACCTACATTTCAACCTACTTCTTTGGAATTCGAGAATAGCAGAAAATCTATAAATTAATACTGCATACATACCGTTGTGTCTGGATTAATATTTTACATAAAACTTAAACGTTTTTACGTTAATGCGAATGTCATAGTACCAGGCTACAAGATTTTCATTAAATATTAATATTCGTTAAACAAGAGTTTATACCCGAATCGCGAAAGAGTTGAAATAAAAAATAGCTTCTAGTGGTCTATTTTGTGCGTTGCATTTCACATTTCACACGAACAGGAAAGATGAAAGTAGCACATCAAACAGAGAACAAAATTACTACATGCTTTTAAAAAGAACCGTGATTTCCAAAATATCTTTTGTACTGGTCTGCAAAAGCCTAATAAAAGCGATATTTAATTTCTACCTTAAAGTTATCATATTCTAGTTAAATACTCATATATCTTTTTTTGCTCGATGAATGTATTATGCATAAATGAATATTGAAAATTCTACCAAATTTACAATTATTTTGGACGTACGAATTATTCATGTTTTTTCAGTTCGATGTTTTAAAATTGGAAAAAATTGATGCTTGAATATTTTAATTTTTAACTTTTTATTTACAATCTTGTTCATGTAATTATTAGAATTTATTAGAATTGTTACTACAAAAGGCTTAGAGAACTATTCCTACATTTCTGAATTTTGTTAATTAATCTTAGGATTTTTTGTTTTTAAATTATTGTAGAATGTTATATTTTCACCGATTTTCTTTTACTATATTTTCATTTTGAGTTAAAAATTATTAGTTTGCAGCATCAATTTCTTAATTGACTCCATTAGCAAATCATTTTGTAGTTCAATCTGAAATCAATGAACGAATTGTCATAAATTAATGCATTGACTAGATTCATTTATTTAATACATTTGTTCATTGAATGCTTTTATATAGCCTGTCAATAAAAACAATAAATTACTAAACAAAATAAAAAAGTTACCAAAGAAAAGAACGTGCTAAAGTTTAAAAAGATTTTCAAACTTTAAAAGCGTTTTTAACAACCTTTCTCATAATTAAAAATCATAATTAAAAATTCTTTTCGAACTCAAACTTAAATTGCAAGACTTCATAATAAATGTAACAATCTTCAAGGAAGGTAACGATACTCTTTCATTTATGAATAATTATAGATTACTCATCGCATTTCGAGGATAATATTTGTATTATTCAGGGTTATTAGAGCATGTTAATTTTCACAAATTTTCTTGAAAACTTAGTTGTTTTTAGTTGTATTTACATTAATTCTATTTACTTTAGCTTCTATTCGTTTATCTTTGAGTTATAAATTGTTAGCTTCCAGCATCATCAATCCCTTGATTGTAACAATCAGAAAATTATTTATTTATAGCTAAACTCTAAATCAAGGTATTAATTGGTTCTTTCATGAATCAAGCCAATTTATTTATTAAAGCATTTATTCATAAAATGCATACCTCTACCGAAAAATGACCTTTCGCCAAACAATATTTAATAAAATATTTATATCCAGAGATGGAATATCCAAAAGAATTAAATAAGCTTGAACAATTTTTTAAAAGATAAGACTTAAGATTGTTCAAACTTAGTTGACAAAATACCTAATATAGGTAAAAGGAGTTACCAAACAAAAGAACGCGCAAAAATTTAAAAAGGTTTCCAAACTTTTTAATTCGAAACTTCTAATTTCGAAAAGAATATAACGAAGTTTGAACAATTTCTTAAAAGATAAGACATAAGAATGTTCAAAATTGCATGAAAAAAAATGCCTAACAAAGTTAAAAGGTGTTACTACCAAAAGAACGCGCACAAATTTAGAAGGATTTCCAAAATTTCTAGTTCGAAATTAATTAATTTTCCAATTACTTAGATTTATTCCAAAATATCTAGAATTAATGAAACAACCACTTAGAAATGTTTTCTAGTAGGATTGTTGAAGTTAAAAAAATCTGCCCAGCCCCCTTTGGGGGCGCGGGCACATTCTCATCGCGCTCTTCGCGCGCAAGTTTGAGCGCACCTATGGCGTTATCGTTAACGTTAAACCTCGCACGCAGCGCGAGGTCCTTATAGCTCGCGAAGGTCACTTCGCTCGCTAGTTTGAACGCGCTTCTGGACTCGCGGAATATTCGTCGTTCTTTGCGCAGAGTCAAGTTTATTCCTTATGATTTACTTTTACTACCCTACGTAAATTTTTTAATTTTATGAATATAAACTTAACGGTGTGTCATATACATGTAATTACCGATCGTTTTTTTATTTATATTTGACAGGTTTATTGAGAGAGAAATCTCTCTTAATAAACCTGTCAAATATACAAATATAAAAATATACAAATATTACGCTGAAATTATGGTAAATAATAAATAATATATTGAGGCATCAATGTCTTGTGAGTTTCAT
>JBAGKK010008260.1:0-12220 GCA_037177015.1 Euceroptres primus | reverse complement strand
TCTTGCCCCCCTAATTCTATTGGTCGTTCCTCTTGATATTTTTGGCGCTGTTTTCTCCCGCCAAATATTTATTTTCCTGCGTATTTATTTGTTGCTTCCGTCTGGAATCTTCTAGAATAGTCTCGGTCCTCAGTACCGTATCCTCTTTTGTTTAGTGCCCTCTTTTTTGAATCAATATTTAATCATTTAGTATTTAATTGCTCTCGTTATTTTATTTTTATATTAATTAAAGTTTTATTATTGAGGGTCATTTGGACCGTCTCACCAATACTAATATGCAAATAATGAAATTGCTGCTTTGGCAAAGGCTTGGTAAAAATATCGGCTAGTTGCTCTTTGGATTCAAAATAACTTACATCTATTTCTCCGCGTTCATAGACATCTCGTACAAAGTGAAAACGAACATATATATGCTTTGTTTTTCGATGATATTCTGAATCATTTGTCAATTTAATTGCTGATTGATTATCGACATACATAGAAACTTTAGGACACTTGAACCCTAATTCAAATATAATTCGACGTATCCATATTGCATCTTTCCTTCCATTAGACAAAGCAACATATTCGGCTTTGGTTGTCGAAAGTGCAACTACGCATTGTCGCTCTGAAGACCACGAGATAGCACCCTCATTCAGCAAAAATATAAACCCGCTTGTCAATTTTCGCATGTCAACTTCACCAACGTAATCTGCATTTGTAAACCCGCGCAAACTACGACTGCTTCCACTGTCTCCGTATACCATACCATAATCAATCGTTCCTTTCAAATACCGCAGTACCTCCTTGGCAGCTTGCCAGTGTTCTGAACTGAAATTATTTAAAAACTGACTAGCTTGATTAACCGCATATTCTATGTCAGGACGATTGACTTTAGCTGCAAAAAGAAGAGAACCAACTGCCTCGCGATATGGCACATTTTGCATTTTCCTTTTCTCATCCTCTTCTGTTGAACTCGGCATTCGGCTTAAGTGAAAACCAGGTTCAGCTGGAACAGTTGACGGTTTCGCATTTTCCAAACGTAGTATCTTCTGTATGTATGCACTCTGACTTCTTTTGATAGTTTTTTTCCCCTATTGCGTTCAATTTCAAGGCCGATGAATTGCTTAGCAGAGTCAATAGTGATTTGAAAAGACTGTTTGAAATTTTTCAGTACTTCGTCCATTGCTGCTTGAGAAGCTGACATCAGCAGACCATCATCGACGTAGATAGCTAAATACACGCATCAATCGCTCCATTGACCTTGCCTGAAAATACATAGTGATCACTTTCTGTTTGTTGGAAGTCAAACTTGTCTAAAAATTTAACGAATTTTGTATTCCAACAACGAGGCGATTGCTTGAGTCCATACAAGCTTTTTCAAAGTTTACATACTGCTTCAGGTTGCTTCTTGTATTCAAATCCGGGAGGTTGATTCATATAAAGCTCTTCTTTTAGTTTCCCATTGAGAAACGCAGTTTTGACGTCAAATTGGGCTATTTCTGAATCTTCTGCCGCTGCAAGGGCCAAAAAATGCGAATAGACTCGTAACGAACTACAGGTGCAAAAATCTCAATATAATAAACACCTTCACGCTGCGCAAAACCTTTTGCCACGAGCCTGGCCTTGACTTTCTGGAAGTTTCACAAGTTCCCACTCGCGACAGCATATTCAAAACTAGTTGAAACTGTATCTACTATGCAAGCATAATCATCATAACGTTGTGGTCTGCGCAATAGATCTCGATCACGAAATTTTCTTCCTAGTGCTGGTTGATCATCTCCTTGTAGTGTCTCCACATGTTCTTCAGCTTGCTGCTGAACTGCTGGTTCTGGTTGTAGAATTGCTGCAGCCTCCATATTTAGTTGACGTTATCGGTCAAAGTCAAGTTCCACCTGAACCACTGGCGGTAGAATGGTATCAAGTTCTGGATCTAGTTGATCTTCATACCTAAAATAAAGTGTCACTTGATCTGCCTGAAAACCTTGTACTGAAGGTTCTAATTTAGCTGCACTCTCATCAAAAATTACATCACAGCTTATATGTGTTTTCCGAGTTGTTGAATCCCGGAGACGATAATTCATTGAATCACCTTCGTAACCAACAAAAATCATTTTTGTACTCTTTGAATCAAGTTTCTTGCGTTTTTCTTTGGGCACATGCAAGTACACAGTAGAACCAAATACACGCATGTGCTTAACCTCAGGCTTTTCATGAAACCAACTCTCGTAAGGAGTCATTCCGCAGGATTGCTTCGAGACAGTTCTATTTAAAACATAAGCAGCTGTTTTAACTGCTTCTGCCCACAATTATTTTTGTAGGTTTCTGTCGAGCAACATGGATCTGGCACTTTCACAAAGTGTGCGCATCTCACGCTCTGCCCGACCATTTTGTTCATGAACGTACGGCGTTGACAGTTCTTTTCTTCGCAGAAAACTACCGAACTCATTTGACAGATCTTCTCTGCTATTATCTGAACGTAGTACTTTAATGTTGTTGCCGGTCTGCTTCGTCACAAAGGCCTCATATTCTTTAAACTTTTCAAAAACTTCGCTTTTATGACGCAAGAAAAATACGGAGCTGTATCTAGTGCAATCATCCTTACACAGTAAGAAATATCTTGAACCGCTTGGTGACTGGACATTAACTGGCCCGCACACATCCGAATGAATCTTCTCTTCAGGGCTCTCAAATTTCAAATCCGCTTTATCTGTGATTTTTAAACCACTTGCCGCATCAAGTTTTTCTATTGCATTAATTTAACCGACATTATTGTGACCTAACCACTCGTGCCACAGCTTTAGTTAATTCACTTCAGAGATATTACACTCTGACTGCCCTTTGACCTTAAAAAGCATTCGAAATGATCTATGACGCACCCCTTCCGACGACAGGGTCCCACTTCGTCCTCTAACCTCACAGTGATCACGGTAACTATGGAACGAGAAATTTTTGTCATTGATCGCTTCCACAGAAAATAAATTCCGTTTGAGATCAGGAACTAACAAAACATTGGTTAATTTTCTATCTAACGACTGTCCTTTGACCGTTGCACTAATTTCGATGGTTCCGACACCTGTCACAGCTAACACGATATCACTTGCAATTTTAACGAACCGTATTTCTTTCACGGGCCCGAGTTCACTAAAAAATTCAGGATGACAGGTCATGTGCAAGCTTGCATCTGAATCTGCTAACCACACAGATTTGTCCTCATCCGTCGTTTTTGAGAAAAAAGCTGAAATGTCACACACATATGTCGATGCCGACTCATCACTCACTTTCTTCTCTTTCTTTGCTTCGTCTGCTATTCGCTTCTTACATTCACGATACCAGTGACCAGTCTTATTTTAATACTTACCTGGAAGTTTCTTTTTCAATTCTTTAATCCGCTTAGAACTTTTCTTCTTGTCCTTGGAATAATGAACCTTTTGATCACTGGAAGACGATTTTGACTGTTTCTCAAGTTTTAGTTTCAAAGCTTACACTTGCAGTGCAAGTGATGACGACTCTTCTTCTGTGGCTGTCAGTCTTTTATCCTCACGAATTATCTTCGCAATTAAATTCTCCTTTTTCCGGTCAGCTTTCGCAGTACACTCCCACGCCATGGTAAATGCAGAGAATTTAGACGGCAAACTGTTCAGCAGTTTTGATATCACGGCAGAATCAGCGGGCTTTTCACCTGCGTCATCTAACTTTTTACAGATAGTCTCGAATTTTGCTATCTGTGTCGCAACGGATTCTCCATCCTTGATACGAAATTCATAAAATTGTTGGCAACAATCTTGTTTTGCATCCTCACTCGTATCTCCATACAAAGATTGCAGTTTATCCCAGATTTCTTTAGGCGTAGCACAATTAATCAAATTTAAATGAAGAGATGTAATTATTGAACTTAGCAACATCACAGATGTTTTTGACTGACTCTTATTCCATATTTTCCATGCGACGAGCTGTGTGTCTCTGTCAGGCTCTGTATTTGTCCCCTCCACAAATTCCATCAGGTCTTGCGCTTGAAGCGCAAACAACACACCAAATTTCCACACTGCAAAATTGGTGCCGTCGAACTTTGTAAGGTCGTATGTTTCCTTTTTCGTCATGCTGAAGCCAGAGAAATCACATTATAGATACGCACCAAGGACTAACCGACACGAAACAAACGTTTTCGCGCCGAAAATCGGAAAAAACTACACAAAGAGAAGAAAAAACGTGACTCGACTTTACAGTCCGAAGGTCGCGCAGTGGACGCGTACTGGGCCCATAATCAATTGTCTTTCTACAGTCTAAAAGAAAGAAAAACCAGCATTTCATTTAAACTGTATCACGTTTATTTGATGTATAAAGCGAGACACATTACACTGCTCAATACAAAAAATTATACTTAGGAATATCTAGGAACAAAGGCAAATCAATGTTAGATCGAAAGCACAGCTCTCTATCGATCGCTTGCTGCAGCGAGACTAACTATACTTATGCGCGTGCGCTAAAGAAATAAAATGTCAGTAAGGGCTCACTAACCACAAGTACCCCATGCATATTTAAGGACTAAATAAATCCAACATAATTTGTAAATAATAATATAATTTTGGTCTAAATCAAGTTATTTCATGCATTGTTACAAAATAACATCATTTTCTGATGCAATGAATACGCCATTTTCGCAGTACACCCAACATTCAAAAATCATTATTGCAAAGGGAATTAAATATTAGTACTTATAAATACTGAAACTTACCACTAGGAACATTCAGGAAAATTATGCCTATATCAAATTATTTAAAAATTATGTCGCAACGACGTCTAGATGACCTTTTCAGGAATGAAGTTCTGCTGTCCTCTTGAAAAACTAATAGAATAATCATGAACATAAGCGATTAATGCAAATGTGCCTTAACCAGATTTTCAATTCGACAGTAAAACTTAACAAATAAGGGTAATTCCAGAATGGATCATCTAGACGTTGTTGTGACATATTTTTTTTTTAATTTGATGTACACATATAATGTTAGTTAATGTTCGCAGAATCAAATTTAACTATTTGTAAGTGCTAATAGTTACTTCCCTTTGCAAAAATGATTTTTGAATCATATGAAAATGGCGTATTTTATGCATCAGAAAATGCTGTTGTTTTGTAACAATACTCTCTAAATCTGAATTAGTGAAAAGTCAGTCACTAATTTACTTGAGTGAAAATTTCTACTAATTATTAGTCGTATTTCACTATTTTTTTTTGGTATTTTTAAACTTTTCACTGAAGCTAGTCAAAAACTACAAATACTTCCTCGGTGATGCTCTCAAAACGAGTTTACTGAACACTCGGTCGATGGCCTTACAGGGGGACTTCTCTCGGTCGGTAACCTCTCATCTGGGAGCCTGAGGATCGCCGGAACAGACAAAAGTTCGACGGGTGTCTGGAGAGCCGCTTGCTTGGAGTTAGACTTTCCTAAGCGTTTTCGGGGCTTTCTCCCCCTCGGAATCTCGACGATTACCTCTAGAAGAGCGTTACGCTGCGCTTCGTATGCCTTCCTGCGGGCCTCGGTCAGCCGTTGGTTCTGTCTTGGTTTCTTGCATTTACTCAGCTACAACCAACAAAAGAAAGAAACCATCACCATTCCCCGCTTTACTCGTTCTTTTAGACAGGTTGGCAGGAACCCTCTTGATCCCGGTTCAAGAGGTCGAGAGGCACCCCAAACTTCCTCGAAAGGAACAAGAGGTGTTCCGAACCGCCCTGAAAGAAACGACAGAAACTTCACACCTCCTCAGAAGGAACGTAAAAAACTCCAAACCTCCCCCGGTAGGAACGCAAGGAACTCCGAACCTCCTAAGAAGGAACGAAAGGACCTCCAAATCTTCCAAGAGAGAAACGAGAAGATCTCCAAACTTTCCGACTACAGGCGAGAGAATCTGCAAACCTTTAGGCGAGAACGTGGAAATCGCTATAGCTTCCGAAAAGGAACGAGAACGAACCTCCTAACCTTCCGAAGAGAAACGCAAGTTGGCAGGTACCGTGGTAAGTTGCTACACATCCACCTCCGGCGAACTAAGGTTGTAATCTTAGGATGCCCAAATGACAGAAGAAGAAGGGGGAAAAAAGAAAAAAGGTAATTAAGTCGAGAAGCGAAGACTAGTGGTATTAAATCGTTATTCTCTATTTATTGGCCAAATGACGGATATCTAGAGTAAAGATTAAACGTAGATATGTAGGAGCTTTCGCGAGTCGTGGCCGAGCGGAACGCCAAAAGCATGTAGCCGGATTGCTAGTTGGTAGCGAACTAAACTGGTCGCTGCTTATTTTAAAGGAAGGCATTATAGAATTTGAAGACTAGTAAGTCTAGTTCCTTGTTTTCTTGCAGATAACAGCAGTTAATAATTTAAATAATTACTTGTGTAACAAGAGTACATAAAATAACTTGAATTAGATCAAAATTATATTATCATTTACGAATTAAATTTTCATGTCTCAGCAATACAATGTAAAATACAATTTTTATTTCGAAAAATTATAATCTGCACGAATTGACGAATTTTAGGTTCTGAAGAAAAAAACGAAAATGCAGAAGCACCTAATATTTTTCAGTTGCAAACACTTTTTTTGGTACCGATTTTTTGAAAATGCAAACTTTGAAAATTGGAAACTTGCGCTGAATTGCACTCTGTAAGGATAAGAAATATCCCATCAGTTAAGGTTTTTTGTGCCGATCAATACATTTCGAGAAAAAAAAACTTGGGTTTGCAAAGGCTTCTTTAATCCTTTAAAGAAGTTTATTAAACTGTCATTATTCTGAATTTGAATATTTAGTTTCATAATAATTCAATTCTATATAAAGTGTAATCCCTTTATATAAAATTGAAATTTTTAAAATATAATATCATAAACTTTTGAATACTTTTTATTATTTTATCAACAATTTTTTGTGAAGGAGTAATAAGATTAAATTTATTCGATTATTAAAAAAAGTTTTTCATGTATTACCGCAGTCGATAAAGCTGCATTCTTTAAAGCGTAAAGTATTATAATTCAAAGAATTTTCGACGAAATTTTTACAATATTCATGCAACTTTGATAGATACGCATGTTCTATTACATTAATTTGATTATTTAATACATTTATTTGACACATTTGCATTTTTCAATTTTTAATTTTATTTTTAAACTTTGCGCGCAAAATGCTACTAGCGATGTACTGCGATACACTTGAAGCCGCCTTTGTCAGACTTAAAGATACTGTTTTAATTTCTAACGCTGGAAAATAAACTTATTGCAATAACGCCATTACCTTCTAACGTTAATTTTAATGTTCAATTATAATCGCAACACTTTAAATATTTATTTTGTTGCTTTTATTAATTCTAATGCGAGGTTACTTCAAGGTCACCTTAGGGTCACGCTGTAACGTAACTCTTGCGTTCAAGCGGTCCACTAGGGTAGTCGTCATATCAGAATTAGTTCTTTGGTAATAAAGTTGGTGGCACACAGTGGTAAAAAATCCCAAAGAGCTGGCCATAATTCATTAATGTCAACATTTTGCGATGAATTTTCTTACTTGGGGGTTTTTGGGGTCGCTGATTATGAATTTGATATTGGTTTTTGAAAAAACAAAATGGCAGATACAAAATAGCGGGGGATTGTCACGAATTTTAATTTTTTTATAAAAAAAAGGATCACTCAGAGGTTTTCAGGGTCGCTGATTACGAATCTTATATTGGTTTAAAAAAAAATGGCGGATACAAAATCGCAGTGGATTTTCACGAATTTTATTTTTTTTATAAGAAAAATGATATTTTGTTATGATTTAAACAATATGTTCCTTTAACGAACAGATGTCTGTTTATTCCGTAAGTTGAAGCTAATAGTACAGTGAAATAACAAAAGTTCACTTTCAGCCTCTAATTTTCAAATATGTTTCACGTGAATGTGTAATTTTCCATTGGGAATTGAAAACAGGGCCCGATGTAGCAAGATTTTTTTCTAAACTCTATTTTCATCAACGTGAAATAATATAACAATTCAAAAACCGCAGTCAATTGTTGATTAATTTTTAACGTTTATCTTTGTCATATCTATTCATGTTTCACTATTTCTTCAAGTACATACATTCACGAGAACAATCCATGTTATTTCACTGGAATTGATCACTCGATTCAAAAACAATACTCTTTTGAAAAACTGTTTTTTTTTTAGTCGCGACGTGCACACGTTTCGATGCTTTCGACGTCTGTAAACGAGAAAGGAAAAAACAGGTGTAGAGGAGCACCTGTCCTTAGCTATCAATCTCGAACGATGCTGCAGGTACCACTGCACTTTTTTGAATCTTTGAATATGCCTCCAAAATTTTTTTTTTGCATTATGGCCAGCTTTTTAGGATTTTTGACCACTGTGTGGCGTGGCAAACACTGACCCACGACCCACTCATTCACATGGCAGAATCGTAATCCTCCCACTGTGCTGGGCTTTGGCTCGTCAAATATTGTAACTTTTAGTAATCAAGTGAAGTTGAGCGTATCTAAAGTGTCTGTAGGAAAAGGCAAAAGTCAGATAAAATAACGGTCTTTCACTGTGAATCACTTGCATTTATTGTTTATAAAAAGAATTTATTATGGAAATAATGTTTGTATAGAGATATAACTAAAATGTTCGGTTAATGATTAAAAGTAAAGAAAGCTAAGAAAGAGGACGCTTCACAATAGAATTTCGAATCAAAAAGGGTGCTTGCCTATCAATTTGCGTGAAAGGTTTGTCGCAGAAGACCTTCCCTATCGCAGTCTTCAAGTAGTCTAGGTACTTGTCCACACCCTCGCATTAGTCAGGAACTTCTGTCTATCATGGTCCTCTATCATGACAAGGTCTTCTATCCCTAGGTTTCTATTTCTCTATCCTAAACTCTGAATTCTAGATTTTACCGCTGGCGTCCGAAAAGATATAAAATATGAATCGATAAATACAAAATACAATCTCGAAGGAAAATTACAAATATAAAAATCTTTAAACTATTATTCTCTTACAAGCGTTCCTCAATATTCCATCCACCGTAATACAATGTATTTGGAATACCCTATTTAGGTACGAGGACGTATAATTTTGTCGCAGGTCTTCTACGGGTTCCTCACATTTATAGGTTCCTGGTTATTTTCACATCGGCTACATGAACTTGTCCATCTCGACCTGGAAAGATGTTAGTGCTTTCTCCTTTCAACCAAGTATTTCGAGGGGAATTCTCATCCCAGATTGTTACTATGTCACCTACTTGAAGGTTTCTTTGTTTGGTGAACCATTTCGTCCTAAGATTGATAGTTGGTATATATTCTTGGTCCATCTCTTCCAAACCTGATCCGCTAATCTCTGTAATTTCCTCCATTGCTTGAGTAGAATTAAATCATGATCATCAAAAAGTTCTGGTGCGGACTCTACCGTGGGTGGACCATCAAATGGTAGCAGGAAATGGTTTGGTGTTAAACTTTGCGGCGAATTAGGGTCGTCAGAAATGTAAGTTAACGGTCGGTTGTTCACAGAGTACTATATTTCAGCGAAGATAGTTCTGAGTACTTCATTCTTAAGTGCCTGCTCCTTGAGTGTCGTCTCCTCACGGATTCCTCACATGTATAGGTTCCTGGTTGTCCTCACATCAGCTACACGAACTTGTCCATCTCGACCTGGAAAGACGTTAGTGATTTTTGCTTTCAACCAAGTATTTCGAGGGGAATTCTCATTCTAGATTGTTACTATGTCACCTACTTGAAGGTTTCTTTGTTTGGTGAACCATTTCGTCCTAAGATTGATAGTTTCTTGATTGATATATTCTTGGTCCATCTCTTCCAAACCTGATCCGCAAATCTCTGTAATTTCCTCCATTGCTTGAGTAGAATTAAATCATGATCATCAAAAAGTCCTGGTGCGGACTCTACCTTGGGTGTATCATCAAATATTAGCAGGAAATGGTTTAGTGTTAGACTTTGCAGTGAATTAGGGTCGTCAGAAATGTAGGTTAGCGGTTGACTGTTCACAGAGTACTCTATTTCTGCGAAGATAGTTCTGAGTCCTTCATCCTCAGGAGCCTGCTCCTTGAGTGTCCTCTCGAAGACCTTCTTTACTGAACCTGCGAATCGCTCCCAGCTTCCTTCCATATGAGGGCTCACAGGTGGGTTGAAATGCCACTCGATCCCTTTTGTCGCGGTTTGTCTCAGAATTTCATCTTTATCTAAGGCTGCTAATGCCTCGCGAAGCTCGCGAGACGCTCCCACGAAATTCCTTCCGTTGTCCGAGTATATTCGAGCAGGCTTTCCTTTTCGAGCCATCATACTTCTCAGCGCTAAAATTTCCGAGTCTGGTGACATAGACCAGGCAATCTCCAGATGCGCAGCTCGTACAGCTAGACATGTGAAGAGTACGCTGTACCGTTTCTCTTGGCGTCACCCTACAGTGACATATAATGGACCAAAGTAATCAAGTTTGACGTTGGTGAACGGTCTTAGTCCATCCTCCACTCTGACATCCGGTAGTTGACCCATTTCGGGAGTCTGTCGTTGAGCACGTCGAATGGCACATGCTTGAAATCGATTCCACACTCTCTTAACTGCTGAATGAATCCTTAGAATCCAAAATCGTTTTCTTAGATCGTTCACTACGCTTTCTCGACCAATGTGGTTGGCTTTACGGTGATAATGATTAATTAGCATCTGTACGATGTGATTTCGTCCACCGAGGATGATCGGTTTTCTCTCAGCTAACCTGATCCCAGTGGATTCTCGAATGCGACCAGTCATTCGTACCAGCCCATCTGGTCCGATTTTTAGCGATAAAAACAATTTCGATGCCTCGTCCAGTACTGTTCCTTTAGTAAGCCTTTTGATGTCATCGTGAAATGCTTCTGTCTGAGATCTTCTCAAAAGCTACTGCTCTGTCCATTCAATCTCCACAGTAGTTAGCTCTCGTGCGTTTGCTTCCTTCTTAAACCAGCAATTTGTAGTTCGTTTGACCCAGACCAGGCAACATACTATTTTTGTCTATTCAGAAAACCTACAGCAATAAAAAATAGCAAACATTCGGCATTATTTATGAGTAAACATAACTTTTTCTTTAACCCATTAACGCCCAGGCAAAAACTGGGGCAGACAGCATCAAACTAACTATTCCATTTATAGCATAATGGAAAAATAAAATATACGTGTTTTTTCTTCTGTCATTTGCAATTGTTTATAAAAAATTATTTAAACAATTTACACTAAAACTCATTATTTAAAAAAACTGACTGCACCAATCGATTCTACAGGAAGAATGATAAAGAAAACTTATATAACATTTCTTAGTCAGACTTCAGTTTGTTAGTATAAAACGGTCATAAACAATTGCATGATGGAGAGAAAAAGTGACTGTGACAAGTCCCAAGCAAAATCCGAGTCAGATAGCATCAAACTAATTATTGCATCCATAGCAAAATGGGAAATTTTTTATTATGTCATTTTTTCTTATGTCATTTGCAATTTTTTATAAAAAATTATTTAAACAAATTATTCTGAAAGTCATTATTTTGAAAAACTGAATGCGCCAATCGATTCTGATGGAAAAATGATGAAAAAAACCTACATAACATTTTTTTGTCACAGTTAAATTTTTTAGAGTAAATTCTTTCTTTTTACATATACCCACTAACTGCAAGCTCCATATGTTCCACTTTTTGCCACCTCCTCCACACGTATTTTAACGCACACTCCATTGTGTCTCCCACTTGAGCGACTGCGAGCGGCTGCGAGTCTCTGCGCATGTCCCAAAGTGCGAGCTCCAACGCAGCGTGAATATACGACGGAGCAGAGTGGTGTTCTTGGAATTATACTTTCCTACAGCCCCGTCAGACTGGCAGTTACTGGGAGTGTACTGTATATATAAAAAGAAAGAATTTACTCTAACAAATTTAACTATGAAAAAAAATGTTATATAGGTTTTTTTCATCATTTTTCCCGCAGAATCGATTGGCGTATTCAATTTTTCAAAATAATGACTTTCACTACCCTTACGAAAATGTACCATTCGAGAACCGTTGAAATACCGTTGGGAAATACCATTGAGTAACTGTTGAGTTACCATTGGTGAGCCCAATGGTATTTCAACGGTCTTTTCGCGCTGGGCTGACTGTTAAGCCTTTTTCTGCTGAGGACCAGAGTAAAGATTTAAGGTAGTGAGAACCACTGTTGGTTGGGGACTCAACGGTTATTGAATGGTTTCTCAACGGTATTTGAACGGTTTTCG
>JBAGKK010008249.1:0-12220 GCA_037177015.1 Euceroptres primus | reverse complement strand
TATATGTAATATATATATATATACAATTCTGATAAATTCAATTAGAAATTATTCTACAATTGCTTTACAATATTACTACAATATTACTTCAAATTACAATTGCTTTTTTCTATAAAATATTTTTCTTTGATGACAGAAAATTTTCTCTCATTAGAAGCACTTTTCGGAAAGCACTGTTTTCAGGATGAAATTTTATTTTATATAATAAATAATTTATAGTGAATCATAACTTGAAAAAATGGTCTATGGTCTTGTCAAATTTCATGAAAAATTAAAAATAAACAACAAGAATGATATTAAATGCAAGGACTACCTTTATGATTATAAAGGTAACGATTAAATTTTTGTGTAGGGCGATTTTGCAGTTCCCGGATTTAAGTGGGCGACCCAGCCTGCAACCTGGTTGCGATAGTCTGCAACTCTTTTTCCCTACCGCCTGCGCGTCACACGAAGTTCATTCAAATTGCTCGGTTTATAAATAGACAAACTGGTATTTAATGTTAAGTATTAATATTTCACACATTGTCGACTCATAATTATGCTTCAACATTTTGTCCTACGACCCCCTCAACTACAACTTTCTTCATACACCCACTACTTTCTTATATTATTTATTATAAAAATTCATTTTAATAATGTATCTTACAATGAAATCATAATTGCACTTCTCTGATCAAGAAACACTTATTACAATCTTATTAAAATTTTTTTATAAACAAGTAAATTCTTGAATAATTATAATTTACATTATCGATGTACAATTGGGTTCCATGCTACCTAATTAAAAATATCGAGGACAGTATAATTTCACCATATTCTTTTTGTTTTTGTATTTCGAGTGTCGCTTTTTATTAACATGAAATAACGTGAGCGTGAATGTAATATATTTATTGGTCGCTCGTGTAAACTCTCTTGCAGAATGCTTTTACTCTTCCAATTCTGCATTAATGTGCATTTTTTATATTCAACTTGCTCAATTCGCACTCTTTATAATCTTTAATGGGGTTTAATGGCTGTCGAATGTTTAAAGTGCGAATAGAATTGTTTGTCACAAGTGGTGGCTATAAAAAAGGGCCTTACAACAGTCGACGTTTGTGCAAGATACCTGTGCCTGTCGAAATTTATGAGTCACCACACCCACGCTTAAGATGAGACCTTGTGGCTTATAATACAAGTAGCTCTTCAAAGAACCTCATTAATTTTTAGTTTGGCCCTTGTTATGACACGCGTCTACAAATATGTTCCAAACCGGTATTAATACATTTAACTATAAATTTTACCTTCTTCTACCTAGATCAGGTAAATTTATTCTGAAATTCTCATCATTCTTTGGATTTCATAGGCGAAACCCTTTTAACGACTTTTGGTTGTTTAAGACCTTCATGTATATGACCTTCATATAATCTTGACTGGCCTTCATCTTTACATGAAGAAATAGTGTGTTTAAATTCTTCATTTAAAAAAGTATTGAGAAGTCTGGCCAAAATCTTCTTTCTATTCAGAATAAGAATTTCCTAAGGGCTCAATAACAAACTCTATTTTTAAGGAGGAATCGGACAGGCATAAGGAAATCACATGAAATTTTGAAAATTTAAGGAATGTCTTTTAATTTAATAAAGGAGTACGCAAAATTTCAGAATTTTTCACTAAATAGTTTAGAAATTGATAATTTATTAATTTAACACGGGCTCTTATGGAGAAACAGTGTCTACTAATCTTGATAATTGAAAAACTAAGAGAATGAAATCACAGAAGGTTTTGAAAAAAATATATTATCGATATAAAGAATTAAACTATAGATTTTGATAAATTCCGCATACACTTACTAGCTAATTATGGAGGAATCAATTAACTAATAAAATTACTCATAAAATTCAAATTATAGAATAATTTAAAATATAGCGGCTTCTTAAATGTTTTGGGATTATATTTTCTCCATATTAACACATAAATCGCAATTTAATTTAATTTGTATCTTACGAAAAATAGGTCGTCTCATAATTTTTTTGTTTAAAGAAATTAAAACATATATATTTTGTTTTTTGAGTTACCCTCTTTCTACCTCTACATTCTGTCTAACTTTAAAATAAAGATTTAATTCTTTTACGCAAGAAACTATTTTTACATAAATTTCCTATCCACTAAATAGTTGGAAGCTTTAATAATTTGAAGTTAAGAGAGATTGATTATTCTTAACTTTATTTATAGCTTAGAAAGACATTTTTCTGATTCGCATCTTAATTCGGTGTAATTTCACTTCTATTCCTTCCAAGTGATAAATCACATGGTAGAGTTTCGACAAGATTTGTAATCTTGATGGAGCCTAACGAAAGACTTACAAGCGTTTTGCTCAAATTTTTCCAGGTTTCTAGATGTAATTGTACATGGGAAACTGATCGATAACATCCATTAAGAAATATGTTGATATATATATATATATATATATATATATATATATATATATATATTTATAATATAGTTTTTTGTGAAAGTTTCAAAGCTTCTTTTTATCCTTGTTTATAATATTTCATTATTCACAATTGTTTCTTTTATAGTATACGCAATACAAATTAAGTGTTCTGCATAAATTAGATGTTACTTCGACAACACGTTTCTCCTATTTACTATATGTGTATATATATATATGCTTCTGTTTTAACAAATAGAACTTTTTGAGGCGGAAATCTACGAAAGTGGAGGTCATCGATGGGTCAAACTCAGGAGCGTCGATAGAGACGATGTCAATTTCTGACTGGTTTCCCACGAGAACGTTATTCGTGCTAGCCAATTAACCTCTCGCACCAGGAAACCGCATGGAACAAGTTGAAATTCTGCCTAGAGGTTGAAGCCAAACGAATGTATGCGGTTAAGTTGTTTTTTACTCGATCATCGATTTTCAATTTGTCGTTGTTCTTGTTAGGAAATGGAGAAGAACTTATTCTGTTATAAGACCAGAAAACCACGATAAAGTCCAATTGAAAATCACTTTTATCAATTTCCATCACTAATAGATTCAAAACTAAAACTGGACTCACACGAAACAGATAAACCTCGTAAATACAAACCTTATTGTAGAGAATCTATCTTTAAAGACATACTTTTTAATTAGGCCCAAAAATAAATGTGATACTTCTTAACTTAAAAATATCCATTATATGGGAGAGTGACTCGATTTGGATAAAAAAGTTTTGACTTTATTATTTATTATTAAAATATTATTGACTTTATTGTCAAACATTTTATAAGAAAGAAAAGTATTACGTACCAAATTGAAGATAAAACATTCCTTTAAATACTGCCAATAACGTAACAAAGATTATATCAGATATTTATCCGTTAGTCTTTTTTTGAACCATTGCACTTTTATCCAGATGAGAATTTGTGACCTCGATCCGGATAATCGTGTTCTACATCACTCACAGTGTTAATTGATCGATATTTTACCTGATCTCATCGAATAGAATTTTAACGCTGTTACTTTTAAACGTTTTTGTCTTGATAAAAGTAATATTTTAAATTATATTGTGAAAAATACACCAGCTCTAATCTCTGTCGTATTTACTATTAGATGATGACAGCCAGTACTGCCAATTTCAAATGCTGAAAAAATTTATTAAAATAGCTAGTTCTTTTATGTTGGCAAAATGCACAGGTCATTTGAAAAAAGTTTAAGTGTAGTTTGTTTAATACACCTTACAAATATCAATAAATTATTAAATTTTGTGTAAAAAGTGTCTAATTATAAATTAAATATTAAATACTAATTAAATTTAGCATATCTTAAAAGCGTCTGATTAAAATAAACATTAAACTAATTTACTATTAGTTTTTAGTTGACAGCACTTGATAAATCTGAAATGCTGATAACCTAAAACAAAAAAATTACTTCAGCTCAAAAGTCCAACCTTTCACGAATTATCAAGATCGGAGAAAATGATAATACCAATGAAAACATATTAATTACGTTATTTTTAATAATTAAAGGGCTATTTCTGTGGAAAGTTTTAAAGCCGAGTGTTCCGTGAATACAAGAAACAAAATAAATAGTTGTAAAAACATCCTACGGCAATAAAAATGACGAAATTATCAGAAGTAAAAAGTTACGTCTCCATGTTGAAAACACACTTTAGAATTTTTTAATTTAATAACAGCAAGTAAGTGGTAAACCGTATTATGACACAATCTCTTTTTGATAATTTTACTTAGAAAAAATTACTCCAGTTTGTTTAATTCAAATTTATAATCATTTTTACGTATTATTCAGGTTGGAAATCTATCCAGTTCGGGTCACTCTCCCCTATAATATCTAATACTTCCATTGACAATTTTAAAGTATAACTAGTGTGTTTGAAACATTTGGAGATTAGAATTTAATAACTCACTTTATAAAAATTATTTTTATATAATATACAGTTTTTCTGGATTGATTTATCTTTGAATCTCATTCAGTGTATATTCATAAACACACATATGAGATACGTTGTAAAACATTAATAAAATGTAAGCTTTTATGGATATAATGTCTATTGGAAATAGCATTTTCTAGTAGAGTTGCCACTAAGTGAACTAAGTTTGTAGTCGTGTGATGCTGCAGGTGCGATTAAGATCGAAAGTGATAAAAACCGTAAACGCCATAACTGTGCGCTAACGTTTGCACGTAATGAATCCTGGAGAAGAAACCGTCTTCTACCAAAGATTGCACAGTGGAATTTTGTCTCGTAAAGCCACTTGTATGGAAGCTATTAACGTTTTACCAACGCACTTGACACTGAGTGGCTTTTTTGCTTATTCTTACTTAAAATGTTAGCTCGCATACAATGTCGCCAATAGAATACAACAACCACACGCTGCTGTAGATTAAGAATTTTCAATTACGACGATACTTTTTAAATTTTAATTGAAAATTTCCTGTGCAAAGAGATTAGATAATTGAAAATTATCAAGGGGGTTTTTAATTAAAATCGTATAAAATTAGAATTGTGGTAAGGCTTCTGTTATTTCAAAATACCGCAAAAAGACTCAGGAGTGTGAGAATATGCTTGACATTTCCCAAGGCAATGTTGATATACTCAGTGGCAGATTATATTGACCCTCGATGAAAATAATCGTTTATAATATTGGATGTTAATTTTGGCTTCAGGGTTAGAATAAATAATTCAATTAATTTTTAATTGAATCAAACGTTTCGGCGCACAATGGTTGGTGGCCCTCATCAGTGGTTAATGTTTATTCTGGAAAAAACATTTATAAAAGATTTTTTTATTAGGGACGCAGTGTACGAATGTAGTTTAAATAAGGAAATTATTTTAAATTTGATTTAGTACAGTCTTAGATATTCTTGGTAATGTTTGCACAAAACTAAAATTGTGTGTTGTCCTTACAATAATTGGACAAAATAATAAAATTTGTAATATAATCTAAAAAAGTGTCTTGTCCTTACAATAATTGGAAAAAATAATCAAATTTGTAATATAATCTAAAAAAATATGTTGTCCTTACAATAATTGGACAAAATAATCAAATTTGTAATATAATCTAAAAAAGTGTGTTGTCCTTACAATAATTGGACAAAATAATAAAATTTGTAATATAATCTAAAAATGTGCGCTGTCCTTACAATAATTGGACAAAATAATAAAATTTGTAATATAATATAAGGGTCTAGTAAAGTCCTAAGTAATAAAAACTATGGTAACTTTGGTACAGTTCACTTTTTTAGATTATATTACAAATTTTATTATTTTGCCCAATTATTGTAAGGACAACACACATTTTTAATTTTGAGCAAACATTACCAAAGATATTTAAGACTGTACTTAACTAAATTTGAAATAATTTCCTCATTTGAACTACATTCGTACACTGCGTCCCTGATAAAAAAATCTTTTGTACATTTTTTTCCAGAATCCACATTAACAACTGATGAGAGCCACCATTGTGCGCCAAAACGTTTGGTTCAATTAAAAATTAATTGAATTATTTATTTTGACCCTAAAGTCAAAATTAACATTCAATATTATAAACGATTAATGTTGATGTAAGTCATTAAATCTTACATATTACTATCATTATTTTTGGCTGTATGAAAATATGTTATTTTTATTTCTCTTTTTTTTGGAGATAACACTTTCAACCGAAACAAATTGACTCTTCTTCCGCATGTGTTCCAATTTGAAAACAAAGATATCGAAAACAAAATAACTTGTTAAACAAATAATTCTTTGAATGCAAAAAAAAACTGATATTAATAATGAATATATGTGCTTATCTTCAATATTGAAAGACTTGTTCTCTTGTGATTATCAAAATTACGTTGTGGATATTTTCATGGAGTTTATATAAATATCTTTTTCATAATAAATTTCGATTTTAGATTTTATTTCTGCGAATTGGCTTTCTGAGGTTTTAGAAATTCACAGTAGATGGCAGCATAATCCGAGGGCAAGGATCGAGATTACTGAGAACTCTGCAAAAGGTCTTGGCGAAGTTTATGGGGACTTGTATTCATAACACTCTAGGCTTCTAGGGAAAGGTTAGCACAACTTGTTTTCAAGCAGTAAATAATTTGGAATTAAAAAGAGTTTTATAATGTCAGAATATGTAGTTACACCTCATTATATTCCAAATTAGAAGATTATTTCAAATCTCCACATCTGAGAATTTCAAGTTATGTATAAGATCATCAAAGGAATGAAACGTTTTAGATTTTGATCTTTGAGGCTTTCTGAAAGGAACTTCAAATCAGTTCAAATATTATTAAAATTAAAATAAAATAAAATAAACATAAATGTAAAGAAAAATTAAATTTTTTTGTAAATTATTGATTGGTAATTTTCCAAATCATTTTGAAACTGAGAAATTTTGATCAGAATAATGTCTTTACTCGGCTTTTAACTTCCGGAGTCGAGAACCGTAAAAAATTCCTTGAAACCGTGAGAGCTCTCACGACTTGCGAACTCTGGTGAACGGTGTATCGAGCGCTGTGCTTAGATCATCGATAAGATCGATCACCCATTGGAGAACTGCTGCATCGACGAGAATCGATCGTCGCAAACCCTGTAGCTTGACGATCTCGAATTTCACAGTGACTGGGAGGCTAACATCGAAGATTGTGTGTAAAGTGACATACAACTCACATTTCCAGTCTTCGGTCTCCCAGACAGAGAAGATAAAGTATATATTTCGCGAAAGATTGCCGATCTATAATTAAGATCGTCGGCTGATCTGCAGCTCACCCAGAGACAAACTGTTCCTACAGTCACTGGATCTTGTGACGTATGCGTGTGGTCTCTAGGGATCTCAAGATTCTCGGATCATGTTACGCTAGGCTTGTAATAGGTTCAACTAGAGGAGAGTGGAAGGATTCTGTAAGATTTATCCCATGTGGGATATTTTCCAATATCCAACTAAAGAAAAAATAAACATGTAAAGGGGTACGGATGCTTCCACGTCAGCAAGGAGAAAGAAAATCTGTTGAATTAACAGAAGTCATCTGTTGAAATAGGGGCAGCAGATTTTTTCTATTATATTTACAGAAATTTCTGTTAAACTTGCACATGTTCAGTAAATTTAACAGATATTTCTGCAGAATTAACATAAGTGTCTGTCAGGTGGAATTCTAATTTTTATTTAAAAATGTTAAGTTGTCATTTCAATTGATTCTACAGAAATATCTGTTAAATTTACAGAAATATCTGTTAAATTTACTAACCATCTGTAAGTTTAACAGAAAATTCTGTTAGAATTAGTGCAGATGACTTCTTTTAATTCAACAGTTTTTTCTCTCGTGGCAGATTTGTCTGTACAAATCTGCATTTTGTAATAAACATTAACATTTTGAAATAAAAATAAAAATTCCGTGAACCCAACAGACATTCCTGTTAATTCTACAGAAATATCTGTTAAAACTAACCACGTGCTAGTGTAATATAACGGAAATATAACAGAATATAACAGAAATATAAATATAACAGAAAAAATCCATTGTCTCAATTTTAACAGAATGATCTGTTAAAGGCTGTAAAATTAACATAATCGTCTGTTATAATAGAGACAACAGATCTTTTCTGTTATATTTACAGACATTTCTGTAGACTCTACAGACTTATCCGTTAAATTTACTGACCATTTGTAAGTGTGATATGTCTGTCTGTTACATGTCTGTAAAATCTACAGAAATGTCTGTAAATCTAACAGAAGGAATCTGCTGTCCCTATTTCAACAGATGACTTCTATTAATTCTACAGATTTTTTTCTCCTTAAGGATATCTAAGTATCTACACGGAGAATAAAAAATCTGTAAATTTAACACAATCATCCGTTAAAATAGGGGCAACATATTTTTTCCGTTATATTTACATTAACTGTTAAACTTACAGATGGTCAGCAAATTTAAATTTATTTCTGTAGAATTAATAAAAATATCTGTTAGGTTAACATCTTTAAAGGAAAATTAGAATTCAATTCACCTAACAAACATTTCTATTATTTGTACAGAAATATCTGTTCAATTTACTGACCGTCTGTATGTAGAATCTACAGAAATGTCTGTTAGGTTAACATTGTAGAAATCCATTAACCTAACATATCTGCAAAATTTACTGACTATCTGTACGTTTAACAGAAATGTCTGTAGAATCTACAGAAATGTCTGTAAATATATCAGAAAAAATCTGTTGTCCCTATTTCAACAGATTATTCTGTTGATTTTATAGATTTTTTTCTCCGAGTATGTTTTAGTTTTGATTTTACTTTATTCTTTCTTTTTGTTTATAATTTTTAATTAACAACTCACAAAAATATTGCACATCTATTAAGTTTTCTACTTATTCGAATCACTCAGATTTTTCAACTTGCCTGGCTTAACTTGCCATGATTTCTACTGACTGCGATTCTTCCACTTTCGCGTGTCTTACCATACTGCCCTTTTCTACTGAGTGGAATTTATTCTTGTTTCATATTTTTTCCTCCAAATTCGATTTCGACGTTTCAATTTGGCACTATATTTTATTGAAAAATTCATATATTAGGGATCGTCACCCCTTAAAGCACTTGAAATTTTAATAATCTTTGAAATAGTTTATAAAATCGAGGCAAATAACTGCATTGTTAAATAGATATAATAAATTTTAAGAGAAATCTAATTGCGATTTAGAACAAAACAGTTGAATCTGTAATTGTTTATTTAACATAAGATTATGAGATTTCTTATTTTTTCTTTCGTTTTGGAACTAAACCGTAATTTTAATTGATACCTACATCTTCTTCTTCATCATTGATAGCTTATTTTGTTCTTTGAAATATTTTATCTACAATTCCATTTGGTTGGTTCTGATTAACACACAGGTAAATTTGCATAAAATAAATTGTTTATTAACTTATATTTTATCTTAAACTAGCTATCTACCTAACAAGCTTATTTTTAATAAAATCCATGCAAATAGAAATGTAGGTAATATTTCAAAGAACAAAATACATTATTGATAATGAAGATTGAATCAGAATTACGATTTTAATTTAATTGTAAAGCAAAAGGAAATCTAAAATAACTAATATTAAATAAATAATTATAGATTCAACTATATTTTCCTATATCGCAGCTTCGTTTTTCTTTTAAAATTTGTTACACTCAATAATATGATTATTTTTCTCGATTTGATAAACCTACTTTAAAAATTTGAAGTGCGATAAGTGGTGAACATCCTTAAAAAAAAACTTTTTAATACTATATATATAATTCTCCTAAAATCTGAAATCGTAGTGAGTGAACTTTTCATAATAACGTGATGATAAAAAGTCTTTATACGTATAAAATCAAATGATTTTAAAGTAATCGGTTTATTTATTTTCCTTTTATGCAAACTATGAGCAATAAGAGTCAATAAAGTTAAAGACTTATTTTGACGTGACGCCATTTTCTAAATATGCAGAACGTCGACAGCTTATTTACGAGTCTCACAGGTTAGACGAAATAGCGTTATTTTTACCACTTTGTTGCAGACCACCAAACGCTAACCATTATCTACAATCTCGTTTAAATTTAGCTAAAAGTATATTATGCAGTCTCCATAATCGACTGCGATAATGCGGTCTCATTGCCAATTTCGAAAATTGGGCATAGAAGCACTCACTGAACTAATAACAAAAGCGATTACCACCTCACTGGATGACAGATTGATTCGTGTTCTACTTTTATGCTTTCATCCGTCTGCGAGTTTATTAAACTTTGCAAAATTGCTTATATCCCGAGATATGATATATTCCGACAGTTACCTTTTTAGTATAATAATATTGTATTATTTAATTTTTATATATTATTTTAGATAATAATAATTATAATAATAATCTTTATCAAAGTTTGATAATATTTATGTAGTAGATAATAAAACATCTATTGCATTTCTTAAATAGTGATAGTATTTATCTATCTTAATGATTACAAAATACTAAGTCCATAAGCTTGAAAATAACGTATAAAGTAATTTCGGTAGAAAATTGATCACTATTGCATATTTTACTGACACATTCCTTTTCAGTATTATGATGTCGTTATTAATCAAGAATTTTTGTCTTTACTAGCAATTCGTTAATGCAGGAATGTTGTTTTCCTCGTTCACAGATGGTTTAAACTTTACGTAAATTTTCATAATCTCCATAACCAATCAGTGCACATAATACGTGCAAAATTCTCAAACGATTTATACCATTAGCAGTGCTTCTGGGAAAATAAGGATAATAAAAGGCTTGTACCGCTTAGAGTTAATTTCGACCTCGAGAGTAACGATAGACTCAACCTCAATCAAATTAATTATACTAATTAGTGATTACTTTCAGGATGATCAAAGAATTTTGACCTGAAACTGAGTAATAAAAAAAACTGATTTCATATTTCTGACATACCACTTTGAGACAAGAAAAAGATCAACTTTGGTCTAATTTTGGTATATACCACTCAGTTTATATCTACATTACTTTTAGACTGAAATAGATCCTTATTTCTATGGCTAATCTCTGGATCTATATCTTCCTCATTCCATACTTTTTCCACAATAAACTTTCTCACTCAGGTAATATTTAAAGGGCCTACACTACCTACCCTACAGATATCCTTTACTTTATTACAAGCATTAATAAAAGTATGACCAGGTAGAGAGCTTTCAAATTTATAAATAAAAATTTTTCAATTCTGAAATAAGCGCTTTGAAAGTTTAAAATTCATATTCAGCGGATCGTGACGATTCCAGATATCTAAAATTTGCCATGAAAAATTTAAACTTTAAAATTAGAATAAATCTAACACAACATTCGAAAATAGTATTGTCAAAAGAATCAAAATAATATAAGCAATAGTATTTTCTTTATGTTAGTTTCAAGCCTATTTTAATAAATATTTTATAAAAATGTGAAATTAGTATGTTTTCATTTATCTCATAAACCGCTAATACGCAAAAGTGGATAGCATTTTTGGATTCACCATCATTGGGATATACTGTATACATAATAAAGAAAAAATATAAAAATGTGAATGCCGATAAAAATAAATATAATGTTGATACGAATAAAAGAATAATTTTAGCAATGTAAAAAAGGATTATCACAGGGAACGGCAACTCGACAAGTGTAGGGACCAGTAATAAAATAATGGTGGTAAAATAATTTCAATTACAAAGAGTTTTCCAAAATACAAAAAGGATCAGGCTAATTTTTCTTGGTAAGTAATTAATAAACCAGCGTTATTCATATCTCCAAACAAATTCTTGAAAATATGTCTCTAAATTCGCCTCTAAAAACCCTACCCCCCACCCCCTCTTAAATTTGAATAAATTGCTTTTGAACTTGACCTATTTAACGTGCAGGCATATGGACAATAGAGTGGTTCAAAAGTACTTTTTTTTTTAGAGGGCAACGATTCCATTTCCTTATAAATCCGAAAAAAGAAATTCACTATTTTTTTTTATTTTAACAGGTGCCGGTTTTAACTTGAAGTTGAGGAAAAATCACTTTTTTGAGTTTTTGGAATAATTTTTTAGGATTTGGGAAAATGTGACGGGAAAGTATAGTGTAGAGAATTATTGTAGAGAATTATCCAGCGAAGAATTTCATGTGTCAGACATATGGGTTTGACACCCCTAACACACCCCCATGAGTCCCTGAAAACTACCCTTAAAACCAAAAATGTCAATTCTTCATGAAATCGACCTTTTGAGCACTGTATTCTCGT
>JBAGKK010008238.1:0-12221 GCA_037177015.1 Euceroptres primus | reverse complement strand
AAATTATTAATAAACAACAGTATTGTGTTAATTTATTGTTTTTCTTCATTCAAATAACCTTACATCTATAGGTCATAAATGTTATAACATTAGTTTAACTATACTTTAACTATAACTTAACTACAAGTTAACTATACTTTAACTATAACTTAACTACAAGTTAACTATACTTTAACTATACTTTAACTATAATTTAACTATACTTAAACTATAACTTAACTATAAGTTAACTATACTTTAACTACAACTTAACTATACTTTAACAATAACTTAACTATGCTTTAACTATTACCCAAATATACTTTAACTATAACTCAACTATAACTTATCATACTTTAACTATAACCTTACTATAAGTTAACTATACTTTAACTTTACTTTAACTATAATCTAACTATACTTTAAGTATAACTTAAATATAAGTTAACTATACTTTCGCTATACGTCAAAGATATCAGCAGAATAATTCACTCATCATAATTATATCACTTATAATCCGGGTTGCTACAAAAGTCTGGAAGACCTGGAAGACATGAAAAAGTCATCCAATTTTTTGAAAGTGACTGATAAACCTGAAAGACCTGGAAAATTCATAAAATTTTTGGAATGCTGATGGAGTTGTTTGAGATGAAGTTGGAAGAGGTAGTCTTGTTGATGGTTGTGTTGTAAAAAATAAGTTGGAATATAAGCAGATGATGGGTTTGAGGCTGGTAGCGATAGACTTGGTGATGGTTGTTTTGTAGAAAATGAACTTGGAATATAAGTAGATGATTGGGATGAAGCTGGAATAGAAAGTGTCGGAGGTGATTAGGATTGATGCATGATTGTAGGCATGATCGAATGCATTAATGTCGGTTGTATAAATTAATTTAACATGAATTGAGGTGATATGAATTGCAATGTGATTTGAGGCATATAAGAATGTATAAGTGTGGATATGACTGTAGTTATAACATAACTTAAGGTGGGGCACAGTTTGAAGCATATCTGAAAACCCAGACCTTGTTGAATCATATTTCGAGTCTATAGGCACCTGCAAAATAGCAATATATAAAAAAATTAAATTTTGAATTAAGCATAAGGTCAGATTTTAATTGCTTTTAAATCACTTTAAATTAGGATTAGGTTTACTCTTTCATTAATTTTAATCTGGATTTTATAAAAGCTTTGATTCATTAATTTCAATCTAGTGTTTAAATGAGTTCCACCTCCAATTTTTTTTTAATGACTTTTAAATTTTAGATTCAACATTAACTTTTACTTGTTCATTTAAATTAGATTTAAGTTAGATGTTTAGTTAACTTTAGTTTAGATTTTGAATTAGCATGAATTTGGATTTTTAAAAACTTCTAATTTATATTATAATTAGCCATGATTTAGACGTTTCATTTATTTTAGTTTAGATTTCTAATTACTTCTAATTTAGATTGTGATTAACTTTGGTTAAGATACTTCAGTAACTTTGGTTCAGACTTCTAATCAGCTTTCATTTACATTTTTAAATAGCATTAGTTTATATTTTTAATTATCTTTAGTTTTGATTATGCATAATTTTAAATTAGTTTTAATTTAACTTCAGTTGGTTTTTTAATTTAGATTTTAGTTAGATTATAATTAGCTTTAGTTTAGATTTTTAATTACTTCTTGTTTAGATTATGCTTAGCTTTGGATTAGATTTTTTAATTTACTTCATTATAAATTTTTAATTATCTCTAA
Source organism: Euceroptres primus (assembly GCA_037177015.1). NCBI lineage: Eukaryota > Metazoa > Arthropoda > Insecta > Hymenoptera > Figitidae > Euceroptres > Euceroptres primus. The sequence continues at coordinate 10,505 of JBAGKK010008238.1, read as the reverse complement.
TTTAGATTATCATTAGCTATGGTTTAGATTGTTTTGTATAGATTTTTTATTTTGCTTTAGTTCATATTTTTTACTTAGCTTTAGTATACATTTTTAATTATTTCCAATTTGGTGTATGATTAGCTATGGTTAAGATTTTTAATTAACTTTAGTCCAGATTTTTTATTAGCTTTCGTTTAGATTTTTAATTACTTCTAATTTAGATTATGCTTGGCTTTGGTTGAGATTTCTTAATTGACTTCAGTATAAATTTTTAATTAGCTTTTTAATTACTTTTAATGTAGGTCATGATTAGCTTTGGGTTAGATATTGAGTTAATTTTAATTTAAATTTTTTCTTTGCTTTAGTTTAGATTATGATTAATCTTGTACTAGTTTTAATTTAATTTTAGTTAGTCTTTCAAGTTAACTTTTATTGCTTCTTTTAATTAGCTTTTGTTTAGACTTTAAGTTACTTCTAAGTTAGATTTAAATGAGCTTTGGTTTAGATGTTTAATAAACAGTAGTTTAGATTTGTAATCAGCTTTAGTTTAGATTTTTTATTTCTTCTAATTTTGATTAGGCTTGGCTTTGGTTTAGTTTTTATAATTGACTTCAGTATAGATTTTTAAATAAGCTTTTTAATTACTTCTAATTACTTTAATTTGGATTTTTTTAGTTACTTCTAAGTTTAAATTAAATGAGCTTTTATTTAGATGTTTGTTTAACTGTAGTTTAGATTTAAAATTAGTTTTAGTTTAGATTTTTTATTACTTCTAATTTAGATTATAATTAGCTTTTATTTTTATATTTAATAAACTTTAGTTTAGATTGCTAATTAGCTTTAGTTAAGATTAGAATTATGAATAATTTCATATTAGTTTTTCTTTAATTTTAGTTAATTTTTACTTGTTTTTTCAAATTAGTTGCATGTTATTTTATAATTAGCTTTAGTACGGATTTTTATTACTTCCAAGTTAGTTTCGGCTTAGTTTTATTTAAATTTTAATTAGCATTTGAAGTTGACTTTTACTTGTTCATTAATTATAATTAAAACTTAAAAATTATCTTCAGTTTAGATTTCTAATAACTTCCAAAAGATTCAAATTATCTTTAAGATAGGTTTTGATTATTTTTTTTTATAATAAGCTTTTGGATATATGTTAGAATTAAACAATATCTTTAAAGAGGGAGATGAAGGGTGAATAATATATTTTAACATTAAATTGAAGAATAATTAATTACCTTTGGATGCTTGTTATCCATGGTTTTCTTTTCTTGTTCTATATTGAAATATTTGATTAATTTCACTATGAAGATGACGCTACAGGATACAGCATGCTCCAATAATGGTTACACTTGCAATGTAGAACCTATGCTAAACTAAAAGTGATGAATTGTTTGAAAACCGTTGCAGGATATTTTCGCGTGGGTAACATTTAAGTGGGAGTAATAAAGTCTGAAAGAAATGATTGAATTGGATAAGGGCTTCATGAAATAGTGTTATGAGATTTATCACTTTAATTTATAAAACAGAGGGATTCTCCAGTAGAGGTCTGATGTCGGTAAGGTAGATCCGATTAAGGTTCTACCAATATTCGCAATCTGCATTACTGAGTGATGGTAGTATCGACTGTAGGTAAATTTTCATGGAACATAACCTCACTTGCAGTTCAGAGTGGCGTAGGAGTGGGTTGATGTCTGTATTGTCAAGTGTCAATAACTGCTTGTAGTTCAGACAATTTTCAGAGATAACGATTAAGTTAGCACCACCTTTTAATAGCTGTTAATAACTATGTACGTGCTAAAAATTTAAATTGACGAATTTGATACGCGGAAGATTCAGTTAGGTAGTTGCAAAGGCAAACTCCCGCTTGGCCGGTAAGTTATAACTCTGTCGTATCGACCGAGGTCATTCCATGTCAGGAATTTTGCATTAGCGACTGAGAGTAATACCAATAGAGGGTAATAATGACTGTCGGTAACTTGTAGCTGTGTCGCAAACTATCGGCAAGTAGTATAGTCAACGTATAGTTCGCCGCTCGGTTGGTAAATGGCGTCACGGCTCATTTGGTTTATGACCATCTTGGTTAAAGGTCGCGGCCCCCTTGGTTCAATAACGTTAATTTAAAACTCTGACCTATCGACCGAGGTACAGTTCATGTCAGGAGTCGGCTTCTGGTAATAATGACCTATGGTAATATTGAATGTTAGTAACTTTCATCGGTGGCGACATCTGTCGGCAAATTACACTATAACCTATTGGGTTTCAGCTCGGTAAGGCAGAACCCTAAAGTAGCTACCAAGGTCCAGTTCATGTTAAAAATCTGCATTATCGACTGGTGGTAATATCGACTGTCATTAACTTGCAAAGGTGGCACCATCTGTCGGCTAGTGAAGTCACGACTCATTCGATTCAAGGTCGGTAAAGTAGAACCCTGATGTAGTTACCGAGACTCAGTTTATGTCAGAAATCTGCATTATCGACCGAGGGTAATATGAACTGTCGGTAACTTGCATTAGTGGCGCCATCTGACGGCAAGTTAAGCATTTGGTTCTAAATCAGTAAGGTAGAACTCTGATATGTCAACCGAGGCCCAGTTTATGTCAGAAATCTGTATTATCGACTGCTGGTTATATCGACTGATGGTAATACCGACTAAAATTACTACCAACTGTCGGTGACTTGCATCAGTGGCGCCATTTTACAGCAAGTGACGCATTTGGTTTCAGGTCGATAAGGTAGACCCCTGACGTATCGGCCGTGACTTGGTACATGTCAGGAATCTGCATTACCGACTGATGGTATTAGCGACAGATAATATTACTGACCTGCGATCGTAGCACCGTCTGTTGGGGCAGCCCGCATTAGAAATCTGCATTACCGACTACTGGTAACTTTTGACTGTGGCTCCATCGGACGGTACAATCAGCCTTAGGAATCTGCATTACCGACCGAGGGTAACTTGAGACTGTTGCGCCATCTGTTGGTGTAATCCACATTGAGAATCGGCATAACCGACCGAGTGTAATATCGACGGTGGCGTCATCTGTTGGAGCAACCCGCATTAGAAATATGCATTACCGACTGCTGGTAACTTGCGACGGTGGCGTCATCTGTTAGTACAATCTACATTAGGAATATGCATTACCGACCGGGGGTATTACCGACTGCAGGTAACTTAGCACGGATTTGAACCATGCTCGGTTGGTAAGTGGCCTAGAACTCTCATAGCCTTACTACTGTTTTTCATGACAATTTATGTAACCTATACCTAATTTTCTTATCGATACATCTCCTTACTTGTGAGATACGTACCATATATGGTTATGATATATGGTTGTGATTACGTACCATATATGGTACGGCTACTAGCCCGTAACATATATGGCATGCTGGGCGGAACGGGGTCATCTCGCTACTTTTAAGATCTCATTTTGGGCGGACTCGACGGCTTAAGCAAAATCGAACTTACACCGAACTTCTTGGCAAAAGGCATTAAATGGCTTAACTGTACGAGTATAACAATTGGTGTGAATTCGAGAAGACTGTATTTAAATTTTTAATCTTTTATTTGTACGAATTCGTACAATTAATTAAGGAGAACCACCAACATGCCGGCGCCGTCTAAAAAAAAAGATACTTACCCGTACCGGCAAAGAAATTCATTGCCGGTGGTTTCTAGGCAGCGACATTTTATTTAACTGATTTCCAACATTAATTCAAATACGTCACGATCTAGGACGATATTCGATATTAGAGACCCCCACCCCTTTTGTGTTATTCTCCTGATCCTGAAACAATGTAAATAATATCACTCCTTTTTGTGCTACTATAACCTCATGATACTAAAATAAAGTAAGAAAATATATAATTGCATTAAAAAATTCTAGATGAAATAAATGTACACTTACAGGAATTCCGACGAAACGAAGAGACCCTCACTCCTTTTTTAGAAACCCAGACCCCCCTGATCAATGAAATTTCTCCTTAAATCAGAAGATATTGTATAGTATAATTTATACGATTTGTAAGCTTTAACACTAATTATATTATATTAAACAATATCTTCTGATTTATAGAGAAAAAACCCCACACAGTGAAATTCAAACAAAGATAGGTATAATGAAAATGTCGCAAAAATTGGGCTAGTGCACTTCATTTGTATGGATTTGTTTGTTTGGATTTTGACCCAAACGTTCTGGATAGATTTTTTCAAATCTTTCGAATGAAATAAAAAAATTATTTAGAAGTCAAAATCAGATCCTCGTATAGAAAATTTTCGTTTTTTGTTGCTTTTGAAAAATTGAATTTTTAGTAACCTGGTAAATTCAAAAAATTTTTCCTATGAGCGAAAAAAATTCGAAAAATTTTTGGCATGTACAGTTTTTGATAACAAACAATATTGTAAACACGGAAATTCAAAAAAAATTGTTTGTTAATTTTAGAATTTTTTGAAAATTTTCAAAAATGAAATTTTCTGAATTTGGTTAATTACGCATTTTTAATGTGCAATTTACATGTAATGTAGATAATATGATAAGTATAAGTATTATTTGTACATTAACATGCGCAATTAACCAAGTAAAAAATTCATTTTTGAAAATTTTTAAAAAATTCTAAAATCAACAACAGAAGCTGCAAGCGACGCGCGCACGCTTTAACAACGGAGTCACGCCACGAATTGCATCAGTTTCTGTCAGCTGTTTTTTACTTTCAGCCCTAGGGTTGAAACTGCTACTTTCTGTACAGACTTACTTACTTGTACTGTTCTGTACAGACTGTACTTACTGTACAGACATTGAAAGTCGAATTTTCAATGGAGATGTTATGAAAACGATTTTTGAAACATTTTGTTTCAGCCCTGGGGCAAAGACAACGGAGTTTCAACCCTTTGCCCTAGGGCTGAAACAAAATGTTTCAACCATAGGGATGCAAACACCGTGTTTTGACCTTCTCTACAGGTACCGAAACTCGAAGTTTCAATAGAGTTGCGATGAAAAATAATATAAAATAATAATATAAATAATATATAAAAAAATAATCGCAACTCGTGTGAGTGCAGCTCTCGCTTCGCTCGGACAGCAAACTTCACACTCGTTACGATCGCTGTGTTTCATCCCTTGTAATGCAACATACTATTCTGTGTTGGTAAAATTAGTTAGGAAAGAAAAAAAGTGCGGATAGTAAACAAAGTCAATACGAATTTTACTTATTTATGAATAATTTTCCCAACCTGAAAATTTTGTAACGCATTGTATACTGTAATTTTAATAATATAAACAGTTGGAATATTTATTTATTTTATTATATATTTCTTTATTTTATTACCATAATTTATTTTCCTATTTTTGTTTCAATTCTTGAATCCCTAATAATCAGAATAAACTGAACATTAAAATAAAAAGACTGTTATCTGTTCAAATTTCCTGTATCAGTCGAAAACATGTTATATAGGTGGATTTCCAGGCGGTAAAACGCTAATAGCAAGCGAGTCAAGAGGCATCACCTATTGATAATTATATTTATTATAGTTGCCTATAAATATCTTCAAAGCAATTATACTTCCACGTAGATAAATATTACTTTTTGATATTTATTTCATATTCACATTTCTAATTCGCGGAAAGACAGCATAGCTACGTGCTTACAACTTCTGCCGCGAGATGTCCGCACCTTACGGCTCCAAGATACACAACAGCAAGTCTTCCTCTCTTTCTCGCATCTGTGCTTTCACTCTGATGCTCGTGCCCGTGTTAAATTGCACATTTCTCATCTCGGATATCGGACGCAATTTCCCTTTTGGAAATAACGGCATTTCCACAATTTCCGCCATTTTCTTTTACATGGGCTCAACACCCTTAACTCAAGAGGAGCTTCAACACTATCCACTGATAGCTGAAAAATAACTATGCTTGCTATGAGAAAATTAATCATTTATTTTAAAAACTACCGTATTTATGTTTCTGATACACATCATTCGTTTTCAAGGAGATTTCGATGGTTTTCAAGTGCCTTTACATGGAATCTCTTTTGTTTGTATAACCAAAGATTTAGAGAAATCAATAAACTTTTTCTCCCAAGCATTGGCAATTTGTTTAAGCTTACAAGGGGAAGGTCAGAGGTGGTGTTTTTTGTTTTGATTCATACTTTTTGTAAAGAAAGGTCATGGCCCCAAAGTAAAGTTGTCAAATTCCTAGAACCCAATATTTGTCCATTTTTGAGAAAAACGGCTCTAAAAAAATTGTCGTTGTTCTTATGGACTTGAAAAAGCCGTCTCCCAAGTGGCCGAGTAGCTTAGTGTTTGGGCGTTCGATTTGTACTCAGAGGCTGCGGGCTCGATTCTCGAAGCCTGGATTTTTTAAACATTTTTTTTGCCTTATAATTATTTAAATGTTTATGTATTCAGTTCTCTCGTAAAATGTTTGTGAATTACGCGATAATAAACATTTAATATGCTTTCTTTTAATAAAAAACTCACATTTTCGGAGTTTTTTCGCACACAAATGTAATTTTTATAGATTTTATAAATTTGATCATTTATTTAAAATTAATGCGCACACTATAAAAAAAGAATATATATCAAATAATTATATTGTAAATGAGATATGAAATTTTGAACATGTAGATAAATATTTTAAAATGAAAACATAAACGAAAAATTTTATTTTGGGTATTTTTATTTCGAATAAAATATCACGAGTCACAATAAAAAATATCGCAGAAAAAATTAAAATTAGAATTCACAATCAGTCGCAAGAGCCAGAATGATAATTGTCGTAAAACAGACAAAGCAGAAATAAATGCTACATCTTGCACATCGAATGAAGGAAGATTTGGCATATGAGCAGGTTTTTCTTAAATCTTCTATTGGAAAGAACACATTTCCTATATTTTCCGACATGATGCTTTCGAATGGAAGACTTAAGAAAAGCCTGCTCATGTGCCAAATCTTCCTTCATTCGATGTACAAGATGTAGCATTTCTTTCTGCCTTGTCTCCTTTTACGACAATTATCATTCTGGCTCTTGCGACTGGTTGTGAATTCTAGTTGTAATTTTCTCTACGATATTTGTTATTCTGACTCGTGATATTTTATTCGAAATAAAACTACCCAAAATAACAATTTTCGTTTATATTCTCATTTTAAAATATTTATCTACATGATCAAAATTTCATATTTAATTTAAAATATAATTTTTATTTTATAATGTATGCATCAGTTTTAAATAAATGATTAAATTTATAAAATTTATAAAAATTACATTTGTATGCGAAAAAACTCTGAAAATGTGAGTTTTTCATTAAAAGAAAGCATATGAAATGTTTATTATCGCGTAATTGATAAACATTTTACGACAGAACTGAATATATATATGAACATTGAAATAATTATAAAGCAAATAAAATGTTTTAAAAATCCAGGCTTCGAGAATCGAGCCCGCAGCCTCTGAGTACAAATCGAACGCCCAACCACTAAGCTACTCGGCCACTTGGAAGATGGCTTTTTCAAGTCCATAAGAACAGCGAAAATTTTTTTGAACGGTTTTTCTCAAAACTGGCCACATATTGGGTTCTAGGAATTTGAAAACTTTACTTTGGGGCCATGACCTTTCTTTACAAAAAGTATGAATCAAAACAAAAAAACACCACCTCTGACCTTCCCCTTGTTGAACAAATTGACAATGGTTGAAAGAGAAAGTTTACTGATTTCTCGAAATTGTTGGTTATACAAACAAAAGAGATTGCATGTGAAGGCACTAGAAAATCATTGAAATCTCCTTGAAAACGAATGGTGTGTATGGAAAACGTAAATACGGTAGTTTTTATAATAAAATAAAAATTTTATCATTGCATAGTTATTTTTTAGCTAACAGTGGATAGTGTTGAAGCTTATCTTGGCTTAAGATGCATATATGTGTAATTTTTTGTCGCATGAAGATAATTTTATGTGCTTGGTCACTAGAGTGGCTCAAAAACACTTTTTTTAGAGGGAAACGATCCCCCCGATTTTATTCCAAATACGAAAAAAGAAATTCCGTAATTTTTTTTTGATTTTAACAGGTGCTGGTTTTGACTTGAAGTTTCCCATGTAACATGCAAGGTGAAAAATCACTTTTTTGAGTTTTTGGAATAATTTTTTAGGGGTTGGGAAAATGTGAAGGGAAAGTATACAGGCTTGAAGAGAATTATCCAACGAAGAATTTTATGTATCAGACATATGTAACCGTCCGCGAAGAAAGGGACCTTACGCGCCAAAGCTGAATTTTACAGTACAAGCGATCGTAGTCGAGTCCGCAAGCAGGCATTTGAGTAGTGGGGAGGCGTCAACTAAAAGCACCTCCACCACTTAACACTACATCTTTAGGCGCTCATATCCGTGAGCTCTGATCGCTTCGTGCGACTTTGGAATAAGGCTATACCTTATTCTGTTTCTCCGTACGTTTCTCATTCTAACGCGTGTTATTGAAGCTCATAACCACCGCTAGTCGTTAGGGCTGAAAGGAATGCTGTTTTTTTAAATACATTATCATTTATTTTTTTACTTATTATAACTGATTTTATTACGGAATTTACCGTAATTCTATCCCTAGCACTATACTTGACCGGGTAGTTTTACGGAAAATTCTTATACAAAATTATATAAAATTCTTACACAAAATTATGCAAATGACCTTTTTTATAGGGTAATTAATAATAATTTAACATTCACGAAGAATAACTTTCTTCCTTCTTTCACTTTAATAATACACCGACCGAAAGATAAAGTGTTTTTCTGATTTCAAGTCAATTTAACGTAATTGATTTAAAATGAAATTAGTCTAAATGCCCAGGTTACTTTAGGCTATTAGCGGTCAATGCAGGCAGAGGGCTGACAATAAATGCCACCTTGGATTTAAGGAATTAGACGAAAGAAAGGACGACACAGGTAGATTCGTCTATTTGCAGGCAATTGTCTAATTGCCAAATGCCAATACAGGCGTTGGGCTAAATGCCGTATTCGCCTAAATGCCTACGACATTTATGTTGCACAGCAGTTTACCATAAACGACATTGATCTTTTGACGTGCATTTCATGTAGCCAAGAATTCTTGTAGAAGTGTAGAATAGTGAAGTATTAGTGTAGAATAATTAATTTTCCAAGTTAAATAATAAACTATTAATTAATTTATTCATAAAAATGTACTTTAACGAAGAGTATGAATGTTTAGTTGGAACGAATTATAATTCCACGAGCAGCAGTGTGGAAAACGATGAAGCCTTGGTAAGAATGAAAGAAGTTTTTTGGTAACATAAAACGGAGTATTTCACAATAATCATGGATATTTGGGACATTATTTCTCAAGTGCATCCACACCAAATATTTCTTTTTTAAAAAAAATGCTTATGAGCAGTGTAAAAGACGAGAAAACCCCTTTTGGAACTGTACTAGACGAAATTTTTTTTATGGCTATTAACCCCCTCGGTAAATATTTATCCAACTGACAAAAATTTTTTCCCAATAAATTGAGATCGGACAATTTTGATTTTTTGAGTAGGTACACTGAAACTGGAGAAATAATGCCCCATTTAAGAAAAAAATTGAGGGTCCGGATGCAATAACTCGCTCGACGCTCGAACAGCCGCTTAAATATTGTTCGATCGTCTCAGAGAATTCAAATTTTCAAAGTCGCCAAAATAATTTTTTTAAAGTGCAGGCTTGTGGAGAATGAGAAAGTGGGATTTTTTTTCTTTGCAGGTTTTTGTGCCATAATTATTCTTAATAGGACAAATGAAAAACTGAAAAGTTTTTACCTCTAAAATCAATAAGTTTATAAAATATAAATCGTCGTAACTTGTTGAAATCGTTTGAAACTTGGTGCACACACTCAGTATAGTCTGGTGATGACTAAAGAAGAAGCGAAAGTTGAAAAATCTACTATTGTTTATTAGTATTCAATTGAAAAATTACACCGGGCCAGTATCTACGTTTTTATGGCTTTTCCGATAAAAAGTATCGAGGGAACTTTCAGTTTTGAAGAAACTTGCAGTGAGACGTTTGTGCTTAAGTATTGAAGGAAGATTTCTAAGAAAGTTTCAGATCGATTCATCCAAAATTGACGGAAATATCGATTTTATAAAAAAGCGTGTGGCTCGGTCAACGTTAACTCTGCGAACACAAACCATCATGGGGATGCGTAATCTCCATTCTACTTTGCAGGACCTAATTTGAAAATTTTTTAAGGGATTTATTTTTAACTTATTTTAAACAATAATAAACTATTTAAACTGTTCAATTCGAAAAAATTTTCAGGCGATATATATGCAATTTGGAAAAAAGAATTTTCCAATTCAATATGACTTAATTACAAGATGTGGTCAATCGATAATGGTGTTTTCTTGGATTCGACGGTAAAAAGTATCTAGGTAACTTCGACTTTTAAACAACTTCCAGTAAGTGATTTGTTTAGCAATGTTGAATGAAGTTTTTTGGAAAATCTCATATCGATTCGTTAAAAATTTACTGAGATTCAGATTTGGAAAAA
>JBAGKK010008227.1:0-12221 GCA_037177015.1 Euceroptres primus | reverse complement strand
GGAGTTTCTCCGTACTTACTCGGCTGAAAAATTATTTACGTTCTACAATGTTACAAGATCGTTTAAACAACATAGCTATCATTCATATTTATGCCGATTTAGCTGACAGGCTAGATCTAGAAGCGTTAATGAATGAATTCATTTCGCGCAATGTTAAACGCACTGCCATGTTTGCGTTAGATAAATAAGTTTTCGGTTCGATAATGTTTAAGTAAATAAATATTGTTTTGACCATTTGAATGCGTATTTCATTAACTCTTGATCGCACTGTGATATTCTGGCTGTAGGATTTACAAGTAAATATTTTCAAAGCCCCCCCCCCCTCCCGCTTTTCAGTTACTACCCACTCGGGCTCAGCACGATCCGCCGCCACTGATCGGGTGCCTAATACCCGTAGTCTATTGATCCTGGCTTTCCGCGCCTGCGCGAGGTGCAGTGAAGAAGTAATAAAACTGTCGAGCGAGGGCGCCTCGCTCTCCATTCGGTTAGTTAAATATCGAGGCAGTACAGCCGCAAAGTAGAGCTATCGCTAAATCGCTAAATCCTTTTCTTGTTGGCACTGAGTTTGATTGTTGTAATGGCCGAGTCATTAGAGTACCAACTCCACGTAAGTTTTCCCTTATTTTAGTCTTGGGTCCTTTTCGTTGTAGTTCTCTAATGTTAAATTCATGTTTTGAACTCTCAGGCTCTTTGGGAGGTTAGCCTCTCTCTTGACTTTCTTAACCTCTTAGTTTGTTTTATATAGAGTTTTAAAGCAGAATTAAATGTTTTATATTAGTGTTTCAAATGTTTGTTAGTTTTGCTTTACCTTCAAAAAGATCCTATTCCCTTAAAATCCCGACCTATCCTGGCTTCGTACTTCTTTTAAAGAAAATTTTATAAATATGGTGTCTGCCTGAGCAAATGGCAACGCCAGGCGCTCACATCGTTCGAAGCAGCCGCAATATAACGAGCCGATCACCGAGGGTCTCCTGAATCCTCGGGTCTCGAAATATTTCTTTCTTTTCGTTTCAGATAGGCCCATTATAAAAATGCCAACGAGCGAAATTTTTTTGCCCTCATCAACCTAATGAATGACAGGTAAGAATATTTAAACTCGTGTTTGAGTCTAATTTTTTATTCCTCTCAATACTCTTCATCATACTGCTATTTTCATTTTTTCTGGATTGTCTCGTGAATCGATTGGTGATCGACATTCTAACTTCAACAGAAAGAAATATTTTATGATTTTTTAAGGTTACTTGATCAAAACTTCTTTATTAGATAATCACTATCAAGCGTATGTTCAATACACCGATAAATGTGATTTGTTTAATTTAAGTGCCTTGCGTAGTCTTACGATATTCAACTGTATTCCAAAGTCTGATGACAATTATTTTATAGTTCACTCTCATCACGTAGAGGTCTTTTTGGATGATTGAGGTTTTATACACTGAGAGAAAAAATAGGTCAGGGCAACTTGAGTCAGCGTAGTTGAAATTGACCTTGACTTTTTTTGTAGTCAACAATGTAGATTTGAATATAGTCGCAATAACATCAAAAAGTAGTTGTTGTGACTAAGTAATCTGGTAGAATCTGTGTTTATTTCTTACAGCAAGGAATGAATATTGAAAACATTGTAAGTATCGAATATTTACCATACTTACCTATATATAAATCGTTGTAACTAACAGAGTAATGAATATCACAAACATAAACATCACAAAAACAAATGTATATTCGACCGATTTTTTTCCATCGTACAAAATTTTTTGTATTTGTTTGTCACTGTTTAATAATTTATTAAACAATTTTATTAACAAAAATTATGCCTTGCAAATACATTTTAAAATTTTTAGGTTTATACATTGTTACGATTTAAATAATTTTAAAAATCATAAAAATAATACAATTAATTTTTCGCCATCAGAAAGTTTTTTAATTCAAGGAATTTTCACATAATCCACTGAATAAATAATATATAAATTTTATGATGTTGAATTCAAAAATTGTGTATCCAAATGTCGAAACAAAATAAATACAAATTGTAATTGTATTTTATACAAACCAGAATCTTGTGGTACAAGATTTTTCTTCTAGTCAATCTGACTTTGAGTTCCTAGTTGCAGCGACTAGTGTCTTATAATTCCTCTAACCAGGTTCTCTACTTGCTTGAACGTTATTCGTCGAGTCAAAGACTTTTTTTACTAGAGAACCTAGTTACTGTTAACAGAAGCTCCAAAATGGGTACTGTAACTTTGTGTATAGTCACTGTAACCAGAAATCTGGTCGCAACAATTAGAAAATGTAGTTTCCAATACTTTAAATGACGAACTTGATTTTTTAGTGACCCTGACTAGGTACCATTTCTCTCAGTGTACCACGTGAATCAGTGGACATAAAGATACATATTACAATGGATTTTTTATAGTGTAATAAAAGTCTTTCAATTAGTGATGCATGTCGAGCATTTCAAAATTTTTCCAAAATATTGTCAGATCGAATTAAAACTTTAAACACGATATATACACAACTAGACGAAACTTTACTCGGTTGAGATGATCGTCTCGTCTTGATCGTTTCTCGAAACCACAGATTCTTGATCTCCATAACGTGTTAATCACATCTAATTATGCTTCGAGCAAATCTCGATTCCGTCCGAAAATGCTCGACATGCATTACTACTTTCAATACATAATTCTTTTAAATATGGCGTGGTATTTAGTTGATAAAAATTTTGGATTTTTTCGTCTACTAGTAAAACTTCTTTCCAATTTTGGGAATATAGCAATATTGTAAGTACCAAATTTATTCCTTTTGACGAGACGAATCGATTGACCTATTCTAAAATCTCTTTATGAGCAACTATATTTATAATAGATAAAATTAAATTTTTGTTTGCGTTTTTATTAGAAAAAGTTTTTCAATTTTGGGAATATAGTCATATTGTAAGTATCAAATTTATTCCCTTTGATGAGACAAAACGATTGACCTATTGAAAAACCTTTTATGACCAACTATAGTTTTAATGGATAAAATTATAATTTTTTTATGTTTTTATTAGCAAAAGTTTTTCAATTTTGGAATTTATTAAATAATTTATTAATGAATTATAGGAAATAATTTTTACAGTTAAATTTTCATTGACATTGCTATATAGAATCGAGATAATTATTGCTTCCTTTAGGAGAAAGTAAATTTATTTGATGTGAGGAAGCAAAGTGTTCATGAAATGAACACAATTAAGATAGACCCCAAGTTGAACACTGAAAAAATGGTTAGTTAGACCAACTGTTTAGTTTTTAAGATATGGTACTTCTATTTTATTAGTTGAGACAACTATGTTATTAATTGCAATGACTATTCAATTAGTACCAGCAACTAATAAAATGCTTGTCCCAACTAATAAAATAGCTGTACCTTATCTTACAAACTAAGTAGTTGGCCCAACTAACCAGTTTTTTTCAGTGAAACACCCAAACTACTTAGCAGCGGTTTTTTCTTACTATGAAGGTTAACTTCCGTAAAATTTTCTGTAATATTTCAGTAAATATGAAAGGAACAATCTGCTGCTTCTATTTTAACAGATGACTCCTGTTACTTTAGCAGATTTTATTCACCGTGTATAGGTGACAAATTCTAAGTAACTTTGAGTGTTTCAAAATTCAGTAGTGAAACTCGCCAAATTATTGCAAGTTTGTTACACTGATGCATTATTCAAAGTGGAAATTAATTTTATCCACGTCAACTTTTGAGTCTGGCAGTCGTTACTGCATCCAGGACTCGGAATGGTTTCATTGTCAAGCTCGTGGCTCTGAAACACGCTGGTTTGATGTCTCAGCTTAATTGGAGTGTTACATACTCCGTTTTCCTTCAGTCTTCCCTACTCGCAGGTCGGAAGCTCGTAGTTCGTCTCTGGAATTGTCACGAGTATGACGACACATCGCCATAGGGTAGTGCTGGGCGTGGAAGCCCCATTCAATTCAACCCTTCGGCAACTCGACACCGTGCCACGTCGCTAGACTAATTTATGCGATGCATCAGCATTGATGCGACACGATACTTTTCGTCAATTCTTATGCCACTGAGGTAAAATCCTTCCGTTTTCAAAGCCACAAACTGCACTAATTTCAACCAAGTTTCTTTCTCCTCGTTATTCACTGTAAAATGTTATCCACGTTAAGCATTCATTATGAAAAGGGACTAATTGCGAATTCGCACTACACGCTCTCAATATGTGGATTGTGGGTTGCATCTCAAATATTGATCCTGTTTCATTAGTCTTGTACTCACACTCTGCGTAAATTTAGTTTGTAAGCAGCTTGTAACAAGTAATGAAGGAAATTTTACAGAAAAAAAAGTTTTGTTTCACAGTAAATCAGGAGGTATCGAAATAATCGAAAGAATTTATCAATTTAATGGGTCACTCCATGAAAGATCATCTGAAAACAATTGCGGTCTTATTTAAGAAAATTTGTTTAATTGGTCTATAATTATGTCTCACACTTCTAGATTCGATTCGTGTATTTTAAGTATAATAACTTATTTTTCATTCAGCCAGAAATAATTTTTGAAAACATGCGGACGTGTGAAACATGGCGACAGTACGTTATTTTTAAAATGAATTAAACACTGAAAATACTTGTTTTAAATTAAGTAGGGAAAAACAGTGCGATTAGGGATGATTTAAGTTTATTATCTATGACGCTATTTTGGAGTTATAGTTGAAACAGGAGAGGAAAAATGTGTTTGAAGTGACCTGTCAAAATGAGTCATTTTCGTAAAGTTTGATCATTTATTACACGTAAAATGCATTACCGAAAATTTTAAAACTTATTTCAAAACGCAGATTAATATCAGCCTTTTCCATGGTATTCAGTGAAATTATCCATAAAAATTTAGTCCTCTAGACTTTCGCCTTCCAAAACCTGACAATTACCAAAAAACACCATTTTCAAACCCGCGTATTTCCGCGTATTTAAAAAAACGTTTTATCTGTACGAATAAATGTCCATTTTGGATCATCCCGAACCGATTTTTTCCCCAGATATGGCACATTAACCATTTCAGTATCACACTGGAAAACTAGCAAAGAAGGCGAACAAAGCGAATAAAATTATTGTGCTATTCGATTGATAAAGGATTTGGTGTCTAAAGGTTTTTGAGTTTGCTGAATCCGAATTTGAGCTTAGATTTGCAAAATTTAAGTCTTATACAAAACGAAGTATTTCTTAAAATTTTGGTATATTGTATACGCCATCTTGAATTCTGCAAATCTGAGCTCAAATTCGGATTCAGAAAACTCAGAAACCTTTAGACACCAAATCCTTTATCAATTGAATAGCACAATTTTATTCGCTTTCTTTTCCTATATCTTGGAGAAAAAAAATCAGTTCGGGATGATCCAAAATGGAAATTAAAGGTAAAAAGGGGTTTAAAACGCTGGCGTAAGCAGTTTTAAAAGAAATAAAATCGCTGCTCTTGTTATATTGTTTCAAATATGGCTGAAAATGGCCATTTTTCACTTTTAGGTTAGCATATCTCGTAACCTGACGTATAGGAAAAATTTGGACAACGGAATTGTTTTTAGGGCATCAAAATCCTTCGGGGTCACCTAGTCCAGTCTTTGGGTACAAAAAAATTTTTTTTGTGTGTTTGAAAAGTATTCACAAAAATATTGTCGCCGCTGGGCATAGAAATGGATTCATTTCAAGAGGTAACTTTTTCCTCACGGAGGATTAGAAATCCGAGGACAGAAACACAGCTACAGCACAGCTACAGGTCGCTGGAATCATTTGAAACAAAAAGTCGAATAAGATTAATAAACACGAATAGACTGGGTATCGTCCATCACGGGGATTTTTTTGACAAAATGGCGGCCTTTTTTCGTTTTTTGCATTTTTTTCAATTTTCAATAATTTTTTTCTCCGGAAGTTATAAAAAAAAGTCCCCGTGATGGACAAGAGATAATCTATCTAAAAATACACTCAAAAAATTTTAACCACATCGGATGAGTGGTTTTCGAGAAGCCTGTGCCGCAGTGGCAAAAAACATGATTTCAAGAAAAACGCATTCAAAGTTTGGGGTACAAATTTCAGCCAGAGTTTTACAAATTAAAATTTACTATTCAAAATGATATTCTAGTGGTATTTATTTACGGATTCCGATATTTTTTGTTTAGAAATACTCTGCATTAAATTTCGAAGAAATTTATCAAGTCCGATGTATGAATTTGTTGATGTGTGCAATTTTGCATTAACAAATTAAGTGGTAAAATCAGAAATTTCCACAATTTCATCATTTTTGTGAGATCCAGGTACATATTTCAAATCGCTAACGATCATAATCAATGAAGATACTCTTGCAAAAGATAAATATATGATTTATAATAATAATTTATTGTACATAACAAGTTTTAAATAACAAATCTACCATCACCGCCATTTTCAGTGGAAACGTATAAAAAAATTTATTTTGATGATTTATTGGTGGAATGATGATGGATGATTAATTTTCATCAAATATAAACAAACAATATTATTCATAAACAATTTTATAAACAAATACGAAAGTTATTAATTTTTGTGAGATCCAGGGACCTATTTGAAGAAGTCGCTATCGATCAGAATGAATGAAAATATTCTTGTAGAAGATAAAGTCAATTAATTATTGTTAATAACAAGTTTTAAATAACAAAGTCGCCATCACTGTGATTTTTGGTGAAAACGTGAAGAAATACATGGAATTTTCATGATTCATCAGTGGAATGATGCTGGATGATAAGTTCTTATTAAATATAAACAAATAATATTGTTTATAAACAATTTTATAAATAGAGACACATTTTTTAAAATTTTTCTGAATAGTAAATTCCTGATTTATTAGCATATAAACTCATTTCTTACCAAACTTCATTGATGCCAGGACCATAGTCTGCAGCTTCAGCTCCTGCCGAGCTGGTTTCGGCCGGCAGAACGCTCAGAGATATCCTCCGTGACAGGGCCGTACAAAATCGTCTGTACCTTTCACAATTTTCGAGATATCACAACAAAAATTTTACAGCATATTTTTTAAACTATAAGGAGCACGAAAATGAAAAAATATTTTTGAAAATTTCACAGTGGTGTAGTCCCTTAAGCCACTTTTTCCAAAAAGTGGAAATTTGTTATTTTTGAAATAATTGTATATTTTGTAAGTTCACTGTTATTTTTAACTAATGCTGCCGCCCAGCAAACATTTAACTGTAACAAGCAGACGCTTATTAATCTCTTGACTGTCATTGACACGTTTAAAGGCAAAAAAAAGTCCTGCCACTTTTGCTCCATGACACGTATACGTGCATCTTAAAAATAAAATATTTAGCACAATCCGATTTAATTGTGATTGGATATATTCAGGTTTTTGGGGTCACTGAATCCAAATTTGCTATCAGATTTTCAGAATTCAAAATGGCAGGTTCAATATGGCGGACCAAAAATATGTTTGGAACTTGATAAAATTGGTTACATATAGGTTTTCGGGATCGCTGAATCCAAGTATGATATCAGATTTTCAAAATTAAAAATATCGCTTATAAAAATATGGCAGACTGAAATTTTCAAAAATGTTTGGAACCTGATAAAATTGGTCATATCTAGGTTATCGAGGTCACTGAATCCAAATATGATTCCTTATTTGGATTCAGAGATTCCGAAAATCTAAATACGACCAATTTGACTAAATTCCATACATTTTTGCTAATTTCTTTAATTTTTGGAAATTTTGGTCTGCCATATTGGATCCGCCAGTTCGAATTTTGAAAATCTGATATCAGATTTGGATTTGACGACTTGGAAAACCTAAATATGACCAATTTTACAAAGATCCATACATGTTTGCTAATTTTTTCAATTTTTGACAATTTTTGTCCGCGATTTTGAATTTTGAAAAACTAATATCAGATTTGGATTCAGTGAGCCTGAAAACATATAATATGAAATTGTCATATTTTTCTGAAAATTTTTATTTTAGGTGCATTTTTGGAACGAAAAGTTCATTTTCGCCTGACTGGGACGGGGTTAAATATCCGGAGAAAAAAATGAGGAAATTTTTAAAATTGAGAAAGACCTCATTAATTTTAAAAAATTTCCAAAAACTGTAAAATAATTTTTGCAATAGTTGTTTAATGTAAGATTATTTGAATTTTTAATTGATGCTGTTGACTAGAAAACGTTAAGCCGTAACAAGCAGACGCTTATCAAACATCCGGGTACAAAAAAGGAGGTTTTTCATTATTCAAAAAGTTCTCACTGTTTAATAAAAAATTCACATTTAACATTGTTTATAAAAATTAAAACACTTTCTATTTTTGGAGGGGAAGTTATGATGTTTTGAAAATACCGATACGGGCGTTCGGATTGAAAATTTCACCCCCTGCAATACTGAAAGGGATGTTAACAGAAGTCTACAAATTTACGGATAAGTTACTTTCAAATAGGCAAACAAATCCTGAAAATTTGATTGGATGATTGAACGAGACGACTTCAAAAGTTGAGCCAGTTAAAATGAAGATTGTGGCCTGTAAAAAAATACGACTTTTCTCGCATTTGAGAAAATGATTCTAATATTTGCATTCTTAATGCGCGATAGCACATTTTTCCTTAAACGACCCACCTCCAAAGTCACAAAAATCATCACAGAATCTGTTAATCCCCCCTCTAAAAGGCTTCGAAGGCTTCTAAAACTGTTAAATTAACAAAACGAGCCCTCATTGATTAAAATCCGATAACTTCTAAAGATCGTAAACTTCGAAAATTGCATTAAACTCATTTGTGCACTCAAAAAAATATCCGGTTATTCTACCCAGAGTTCTAGTTAGGCTCTACTTAATATTCCTTTCCAGTTGTCTTAATCAGAATTCTGGTTATTTTAAACAAATTTTCTGGTTATTTTTGACAATTACTACAAATTTTGGTAATTTCAAACAGAATTTTGGTTAAAACAACCGGAAAAGAATGTTAAGTAGAGCCTAACTGGAATTCTGGTTAGACTAACCAAACATTTTTCTGAGTATGACGAAAAACATGTTTTATGTTTTCAATTTTTTCCCTGGCAAAGTGAACATTTTTTTGTTAAAATATGTATTAAGTAACATTACTAATATATTTTAAAGATGATAATTAATTATATTTTTCAATAATCTTCACACCAAGATCCTTAGGGTCTAGTTTTAAGGTAAAAAATGGGCTTAAATCTAGCTATAAACCCAAAAATGAGCTTAATTTAAGGTGCAGTAACTTTTTTTCTGTGTTGAAGGTCAGAATGGTAAAAGGGCTTAAGTTCCAGTTTGGTAATTTTTCAGTAAAGTCAGAAAAGAGTATTAAAAATTGAGCTTTTAGTTGAAAAAAAAGTTAGAAAACGATTTCGAGAGATTTTTATGCTGAATCGACACACCAAACGTTTGAATGGTTTAGTTCTAAAAAAGTAAAGAGGATGACGAACTTTATTTAATTTTTCTTATCGAGTGTTTAAAAATTGTTCTCACAGTTTAGTTGTTTTTAAGGCATTTTTTATTGTAAGGCATGCAAAAAAGGTAATGACATTTTCTAATATAAGGATTTTTATATAAGGATTTTTTAAAGAGGTTGGTGAAAAAGGATATATATATATATATATATATATATATATATATATATATATTGGTTTTAGAATTAGGTTATTTTTAGGGAAGTTTGTCAACTTCTAACCGAATCCTTATTCTTTTGTAGTTTCTAAATGTATAATTTAATTCTAAATTGTTTATAAAGAAGACAAATTATTAATGTCATAAAAAGAATTGTATTTCATTAAGTTGATAAAAAGGATAAGATGAAAGTAGGTACATAAAAGAGCATTAAAATAAAAAACAAGTATGAGCTCACTTTTCAATTAAAGGTACGATTCCATAAGAATAATAGGCATTGAAAACTTAAAAAGGTTAATCCGCGAAAATTCTTAATAAGCATAGAAATGCTCTTGTCTAATTTATTCTCCTTTTGAAGTGTAGAGTAATTATTGGCAACCTTTGAATATTAATGCTATTGTATAATGGATCAGGCTTATTCTATAAAAGATTGCAATGAGTACACTAGGGTGCTCACTTTCTGATTAGAGTCGTTACTTCAATTATTTATCACTTCTCGCTTCTCTCCCTCTTGAAGCATTACGATGTAAATAATAACGGCACAATTTCGTGAATATTTTATCTCTTATTTTGCATTTTACTTTATCAAGATTTTCAAAACTATCTCGCTGAAATTACAAAGAATAGAAGCCTTTAATCATTGCAATATTTCACAGAACTCTTGAATCGTTTCTGAATGTTTTCAAATATGAATATTCATCAATTCTCTTTGCTCCTATATGTTTTTTTTTACAATACTGAATATTTATATAATAAAAAACAGGTTGGTATTAAATAAAACATTTTCATTACATAATAAATTTTGAAAAAACCTTTGTGTTTATTTTCAAATCATACCTATTATTCTACAGTTATTGTTAGAACTGCGACATTGTTAAGTTTTAATCATTAAGAAAATAGGACTTGGCGGGCTTATAATTTAATGGACAATTTTTGCTTGTATCAGAGTATTCCTTTTTTGAACACCTCCAGACGGAAAAAAGGTACTAGTGAGAATTCAGCCCTTAAAATAATTTTTTTTCTTGTACCTTCTCCCTTTCAGAAGTCCTGAGGAGTACGAGTGGTAATTAGTAGGAAAAGCAATTACGAGCATTTAATTAAAGCATGTCGTCGTCTTTCTCCTCTACTTGGCACCTAAATTTCTGGCGTTTTCAACAAACGATATTTTTTTATAGACAAAAAGTTGCACTTCATTTTAATTGAAAGCCGAGATCGCGCAAATCTTTTAGTTACAAAAGTTTTGGGCCAAACACATTTTTGACTATATATAGTAAATAAAAGCAGCTAAGGAAGATTAAGTATATGTGAGTTATTAGTGTTTTATTGAACTAAAAAATTATGGAATTTATATATTTTTAATAAAGATTGTTGACAATTTGTTCCACAATGATGACCGTATGACCAAATTAATTATTCTTGGTGAATAACTACGTTATTGTTCCACAATGTTTTTTATGGCGGTGTTCAAAAATAATGGGCCACACTTATTTTATAGCTTTATAAAATAGTAAACGTTTAAAAAATCAAGAAGAAAGTAATTATT
Organism: Euceroptres primus; assembly: GCA_037177015.1. Lineage (NCBI taxonomy): Eukaryota > Metazoa > Arthropoda > Insecta > Hymenoptera > Figitidae > Euceroptres > Euceroptres primus. The sequence continues at coordinate 1,038 of JBAGKK010008227.1, read as the reverse complement.
TCGTTTTTTAATAACTAATACTTAGTAGCCATACCCTTTGCAGTAATTACAGCAGCACATCGACGAGGCATTGAATCAACTAAGCGCTGAACGTAGCCCTTTCGTATTTTTTCCCATTCTTCCTGCAGACTTTGCCATAAAGCAGCTTTGTTCGAATGTTTTTTTGTTGCAACGCGAATTTCAAGTGCATCCCACAAATTTTTGATCGGATTTAGATCTGGAGATTAAGCTGGATGATCTAAAAGCTTCTCTTTTTGTACTTTCAAAAATTCCTGGACCAGCTTCGTCTTACGTTTTGTATCATTATCTTGCTGAAAGATCCAATCTTTAGGCATCTTTTTCTTGGAATATGGTAACAATTTTTCTGACAAAATATCTCGATGCATCACACTATCCATGATGCCTTTAACCTCGTGCAATGGGTCTACTCCTCGCAAAGACAGCTCCCCAAACCATGACTGATCCACCCCCATGTTTAACTGTTGGAATTTGATATCAGGAATCGTATCTTGTGTTTTTCTGACGAATCAAAATTTAATCTGTTTGGAAGTGACGGAAAAAAGTATGTTAGACTCCCGAAAAACACAAGATACGATTCCCGATATTAAATTCCAACAGTTAAACATGGAGGTGGATCAGTCATGGTTTGGGAAGCTATGTCTTCGCGAAGAGTAGGCCCATTGCACGAGATTAAAGGCATCATGGATAGTGTGATGTATGGAGATATTTGGTCAGAAAAATTGTTATCATATTCCAAGAAAAAGATGCTTAAGGATTGGATCTTTTAGCAAGGGAATGATCCAAAACGTAAGTTGAAGCTAGTCCAGGAATTTTTGAAAGTACAAAAAGTGAAGCTTTTATATCACCCAGCTAAATCTCCAGATCTAAATCCGATCAAAAATTTGTGGGATGCACTTGGAATTCGCTTTGCAACAAAAAAACATTCGAACAAAGCTGCTTTATGCCTCGTCGATGTGCTGCTGTAATTACTGCAAAGGGTATGGCTACTAAGTATTAGTTATTAAGAAACGAAATAAT
>JBAGKK010008216.1:0-12222 GCA_037177015.1 Euceroptres primus | reverse complement strand
ATTTGACAAAAACGGGAGGGGTCAAATTTTACACAAATCTAATACCTTCTCATATGATGATGAGAATGTAAAAATGAATAATGGAGAAAAATTTTTTTAGTGAAATAGAAAGAACCAATCGTGAAATTCGTTTTGCCTGAAAATTGTGTAATGCAATGTTGGAAGTTTCTGAATGTACTACACATTACGTCTGAATTGTGTTATATCTCGGTGAATTTTCCGGATTTTGTTTCGCTATTAGCAGATGATAAAAACCGCTATCGGTCGGATATTGTGGAGCAAATACACAAGGGGATTGTGACTATTTGAAAGAATTGCAGGAGTTTCACAACTGTTTTCCGTTTTTCTGTTTCTTCGACTGTTTTCTACGCTTCAATGTACTTTTAGATCGTACTCCTCCCTCAGTTGTTGCTTCTCACCATGCCAAACTAAATGTACGTCTCAACGGACCGGTGCCACTGAAAACTTTGGGTTATTATCGCTTCCCTCAGTCGAAGGTTGGTGAGACTGGACGAAAAGTCAAGAAAAAAGTTATATCCTCTTCGCGGTTTCACAGCCGAGAATTCACGGATGGCTAATCTTGGTTATCTTAACCCAAGCTTATACTTTTTCCACTTCCTTCTTGCCTTCTATTGTTGAAACCAAACGTTCGAATCTCTTCGTTTTAGTTGCCGGCCACGTCTTCGGTTTCTCGAATCAAAGTAGAAAATTTTAAAAAAATGTTTAAGTTGCTTTAAAAATGTTTTCGAAGCTCCCAGAAAATATATTTGTCCTGAACTGAAGAATGCTACAAAAAAAATAAAAATTTCGAATTTTTGTTGCGCCACTCTCTAGATTTGTGAGGTTTCCGAAAAAATTGAACACGTATTTTTTTTAAAATGAGTTAATATTTACCCGTGCCACTAGGGCCTTGAAGTTTCCCATAGGAATTACATGGGTTACCATAAACATTTTGAAAACTCCTTTTAAAATGTGAAAATGTATAATCAAGTATAAGCAGTACTTTTGTCATCGGGAATATAAATCCATTATTTATTTTTGAGTTCGACCCATCAACTCCCTTTTTTGGTACCCTAAAAAGCACCCCCATAAGAGAAAATGTGAATTTGTCGGAATATTGACCTTAATTATCATTTTTTTACATTTCTATTTTTTTAATCCTCAATAATGGATAAATTACAAGATTGTATTTATTTTTAGAGTAATTTCTGATTGTTTAAAAAATTTTTATTTGTTTAAACAATTTATTTCTCATAAAATATCGTGATTTAATGGATTTCTCTAAATACTACAATCTATTTAATCAATGAAAAGAGTCGACGGGTAATATTCAGTACTTTTCCAATTGTTTAAACAGTTTATAATTGTCGAAATACTGTAAATTGTTTAAATAATTTTTATTTGTTTAAATATTTTTTCTCCACAGCATAATGTTTGAAAATGGTTTTTCCTAGATTCAGCTCTTCTTCAATTGCTTAAACAATTCATGATTTTTGAAATATTACTTTTAAGTAAAAGAAATAGTACAGTAAATGTCATTTTTGTGGAAAAAAAATGGCCGAAGCTATTTTATTTCATCAATCGTTAGTGGGGTATGTGAATAGCACGAAACCAAGTTTTCGGAACACCCCCTTGAGGGTTTTGAAAAAAGTCAAAAAGTTTTTTGATTTGATTTTCCGTGAAAACTGTAGGTCGTAGAAAAAAATTTTTTTAACAAAAATTGTAGAGAACTCTATTATCTATAAATTATCTCATGTAGTCGCTGCGGTACAACCAAAAATTCACAAAATAGAGGGCGCCAAAATTTCCAAAAATCAGTTTTTGCTCTTTTTTAATCCGAAAAAAATATTTTTACGATCGAAAGGAATGAAAAATTGTAGAGCAGGAAAAAATCTTTAAAAAAAATAGGAAAGTTTTTTTCTTGCGGTGCATCGTTTTTGAGATACGGCGGTTGGAATTTCTAAATTTATATATTTTATATATATAATATTTATATATATTATATATATATTTATATATATAATTTCTAAATTTATATATATAATATCAGGTTATATTCTTGAGAAGTACAGTTAATTTGTTACCGGAGCATTTGAATAACTTAAAACCAAAAAGGCGGACCCCCCCCCCCCCTTATGCGTTTTCATAAAACTCAAAATGTTTTTGTAGAGGACATTATTATCTGCCAATTATTTTATGGAATCGCTGCGCTTCAACCACAAATGCACGAAATAGAGGGCGCCAAAGATGCCAAGAATCAATTTTTGCTCTTTTTCAACGGGAAAAAATTTTTTTTAGCATCGCGGTAAATCAAAAGTTGTAGAGCAGGAAAAAACATTTTCAATTGAATTGAATCTACGAAATAGCTAATTTTTTGAAATAATTTATTATTAATGTAATATTAAAAGTTTATTGAAGAAGACTTAATTGAAAAAGAAGACGCAGTTCATGCACCACTGAAAAAAAAAAATAATTTGAGAGAAAAACCCGCAAAATTGTAATGAAAAGTAATTACATTCAAATTGGTTATTAGGGAAAACCGTTTATTCCATACGCCGATTGTAAAATAAATTTACTAATTTTAATTGTCTACGAATTATCATCACCCCGTATAATGGTATATAACACTATATATTTTCAAATATCAAGTTTAATCATTCTGTCAATTTGTCCTGATGCACTCACTACGTTTATGCAACAAAAACTTTATTACAAGTAAGTGTGTCGATTACTTAATTTCATGAAAGAAGTAAAAATGAATATCACGAAGTTTTCAATTTTTCGATTTCTCCTATATCGAGAAAATAACTTGATAAAAGAAATTAAATACGCCATATCTCCAAAACAGTGCATCGTAGGAAAAAAAATATTCATCGTAAAGGTTTTTTCTTGCTCTACAACTTTTGAATTACCGCGGTGGTACAAAATTTTTTTTCTCCTTTGCAAAAGAGCAAAAACTGATTTTCGGCAACTTTGGCGCCTTCTATTTCGTGCACTTGTGGTTGTAGCGCAGCAACTACATAAGATAATTTGTAGATAATAGAGTTCTCTACAATTTTTTTTCCAAAAATTTTTCTCTACGACCTACCATTCTCACAGAAAATCAAATCCAAAAACTTTTTGAGTTTTTTCAAAACTCCCAGGGGGGGGGGGTCCCGAAAACTTGGCTTCGAGTTATTCACATTCCCCACTAACGATTTATGAAATAAAATAGCTTCGGTCATTTTTTCCCCAAAACCAATTTTTTCATGACAGATTTACTGTACTAAAACTCAAAAATCGTATTCTTTTGAAATTTTGTAGTAAATTCAATTATTTTCTCCTAATTATACTTTTTAAAACTTTCTGTAGAATCTTCAGTAAGTTGATAAAGGTATTATTGAAAAAGGTACTGTAGAATATACAGTAAATTGAAAAAGGTATAATTAGAAAAAAATATTGGAATTTACTAAAAAATTTGAAAAAAATAATATTCTTAATTATACCTTTTTCAACTTACTGCAGAAGCTATAGTAAGTTGAAAAAGGTATACTTGGAAAAAAATTGAATTTACTAAAACATTTGAAAAAAATAGCATTTACTAATTTCTTCTACATAAAAAGTAATATTTCAGCAATAATGAATTGTTTAAACAATTGAAAAAGAGCTGAAGCAAACATTCTGACCCTTCACATTAATTCATTTGATCGGTGCAATCACAGCATCCACGAAAAATCATAATTAATCACTATATTTTGGAAAAAATTTAAACACATAAAAATTGTTTAAACAATTTAGAGTAAGTTAAAAAAAGGCAAAATCTGGGGATAATTATAGAGTTTAATACAAAAATTGCAAAAAACTATGATTTTTTAGCTTCTGACAGTTAAAAGTTGTATTTAAACAATTATAAATCGTTTAAACAATTAGGAAAGAATTGAATAATATATGTTGATTTCTTTCTGTTGTTTAAATAGATTGTAATATTAAGAAAAAATCATTAACTCACGATATTTCAAGAGAAATAATTTGTTTAAACAAATAAAAATTGTTTAAACAATCATAAATTACTTTGAAAATAAATACTAAAAAATAAAAAAGGAATCTTGTAAATTTTCTATCAATAAGAATTTTTAAAAAAGTGTAAAATAAATTGTTTGAATTTTAAACAATGTATTTTACACTTTTCTTTTTTTTAAGTCTCATTAATCGACTAATCACAAAATTTAATTTTCTTAATATTTATTTTAAAAGTAATTTCTGATTTTTAAACAATTAGCATTTGTTGCAACTTTAAACAAATACAAATTGTTTAAACAATCAAAAATTATTTTTAAAATAAATATAGAAATATAGATATAGATAAAAATAAGTATAGAAATATAGAAATATAAATATAGAAAATATAGAAAAAAGAAATATAGAATTATAGAAATACAAATAAGAGTTTTTAATTTAGCCATTAATGAGGATCAAATAAAACAAAAGTGTTAAGAAATGATAATTAAGGTCAATATTTCGAAATACTCACATTTTCTCTTATGGGGGTGCTTTTAGGAGTACCATAATAGAGGGTTGGAGGGGGGTGAACTCAAAAATAAATAATAGATTCATATTTGCTAAGAAACTTTCATCAAATGACGAAAGTATTGCCAATACTTGATTCCAGATTTTCACGTCTTAAAAAGAATTTTAAAAATCTTAATTTTTCCCATCTAATTCCTATGGGAAATTTCAAGGCCCTAGCGGCACTGGTAAATATTAACCAATTAAAAAACTTATACATTTTTTTCGTTAAGCTCACAAATATATAGGGTGGCGCGATAAACATTAGAAATTTTTATTTTTTTGAATCACCCTATTGGACAGTGTTTAAAAAAATTCTCGTTTTCATTCTCTTTGAACGATTTTCATTAATATATAAAATTGTTATCGCTTAGGCACAATTGATTTACTCGATTATAAAATACGTGTGCCGCATGTCAAGAAATCCATCACAAAAGGACGTAGAATTCTAGAAAAAGAAATTACCGAGTGCAAAGCATGAGACGTTGAATTATGGCGGTTCTGCTAAGAGATAACGTTATGAGAGTCAGCTCCCTTTTCGATCAGGAACGCGAGTGAAGAATGCGATACCGGAAAACGTTTAAAGAATGGTTAAAATGAGACCTTATTCTCATTTCAACCTCGCGTGGAAGACATATTTTCTGCAGAATAAAGATCCAATAGGTTGAAAGAAAACCAGCTGTTACCTAATACGTCTAGCAGAATTTATCACGAGGCTCCTGCATTTTTTTCATTTTATTGACTGTAAAATAATTTTACAGCAATTTATAATTTGATCCATAAATTAAGTCAAATTAATCAATGATAGGAAGTTTGTATCTGGAGGTGGATTTTATACTTAAAGTCAAAATTTACAATTTCAAATTCGGAATGAGTATTTTACTGTAGAAAAACACGGTAGAATTTATGTAGAATGCATTCTTCAAAATTCTCAGAAGAGTTCTAGTCCAATTTCTATAGAATCCTTACAAGAATTCGATAATGTGGAAAAATTCTATAGAACTTATGTAGAATGCATTCTATAGAATCCTCACAAGGATTCTAGTGTAATTTCTAGAGAATCCTCACAAGAATTCTAGTCTAATTTCTGTAGAACCCTCACAAGAATTCTATAGAATCCTCACAACAATACAGAAATTCTATAGAAATTGGAGTTGAATTCTTGCGAGGTGTCTATAGAAATTTGAGTAGAATTCTTGTGAGGATTCTATAAAATATATTTTACACAAATTCAATAGAATTTGTCCACCTGGGATATAAAAATGTGATGATACCAAGACTTTTTAAAATCGATTTTAATAATTGCTTTCTTGAAAGAGAACAATGTTATAACAACATGGCGATAAAATCGACTAGACCGGAAGGTATTGGTGTCAGAGGACGAGATGAAAACGTCTCCCTCGTGACATCCTTATCTTTTGATGAAAAATTAATCGTTTTATGGGCACGTAGCTCCAATAGGCATTAAAAAATGCATGAGCAAGCAAAGTAGAACTAGATTAAAAGTTTAAAACTGTTGTTTATCAGACTTAAAAGTTTAATTTATAAATCTAATATTAATTTAAATTTTAAGCTCGAAACAGAAGTAATATTATAAAAAATGACATGAATTATTGAAAAGTCACTGAAGTGTTAGAGCTATAGAAAAAAATTTTCGAGAAGGTAAAGATCGCCCTTGTCCTCAGAAACACTTTTTGAAAACAATAGTTTGCGAATGGACCATAATCCAGCCTTTCGTCCTACTGTAAATCTTGTGAGTTTTCTTTTTATTTTCCACTTCAAACCTTTATCTCTTACTCCTCATTCTTCTTCAGTTTTATCGATTTGACAACGAAAATAAACGTCGCTCCTAGCTAAGAATATACTTCAATTTCATCTTGACTTTATAGAATTTAGTGAATATTCAGTTCAGATAAAACATCTTCAAATGATCACGCTTAAACTGCATACCTTGTACATCTTTTTCCTTGTAGGCCTATTATCGGTTAACTGTTGGGGTTTCTATGTTAAAATAAATAAATAAATAAAAATCTTCCAAGGAATTTTAAAAAAAGAGAAAAATGTTGGTAATGCTAGTAATAAAAGAAGTAAAGTTCAAAATTAATTTAAATTTAAATTTTCCACTAAAAGACAATAATTTGTGTAAGATGATTCGAAACAGAATATATTTAAAAAATAATAAACTAGCTTTATCGACACAGTTCCCTCCTAATTTTAATTGCCTATATCCATATTTCTGCGTCAGGCCTCAGGGGATGAAAAGTCATTTCTCGGCATCCTCCACCTCTCCAGACGCGAGGAAATTTAACTGATGTTGGAGGGTGACTCGAGTGAGGTAATAACCTAACATATTTAATGGATATCTCTCGATGAGGGTGAAAGTGTCGAAAATTCAGATTATTCGTTATGATAAAGTTGAATGAAGAAAGTTTTATAAAATTAAACATTAAAGAAAATTCAAATTTGGATAATTTCAACTGAATTTAAAATTAGCGAGATTTCTCAGATCCAGAAATTAATTTAATGATGCACAAAAGCAACAATAATTTCTGAGGGCATGGCGTCTCCGAAATAAGCTGATTTCTCAGTTAAAGTAAAGAAAAACGCCAACTTCTTTCTAGCATTATCTTTTCGTCTCTTATCTTTTTCCCATTTAAGCCCGTAAAATGCACGGATTTCCAGACCAAGTGGAAAATTTACTCCGTTTCTTTTAGTTTATACTATCATTATTATTCCCAAGCCATATCTATTCGAAACTGTCATATATACAACTCAACTAACTTTAAATTAAATTAGTTTTTTTAGAAGATACTCTTTTTTCGGTCATTAACATTTTGAATTCGTGTACAATAAAATCTTGAGTAAAATAAAATAATCTTACCGTGGCATGGAAGCTTCGATGAATTATTATTTATGTGCCGAAAGCCGAAAAGAGTTTCTCGAGGGGTTTGAATTCTTTCAAATTCTTTACAATTCTGTAAAATTCTTTAAAATCTTCTAAATCCATCTTCAATTATTTTGAATTGCATTCAATTCCATTTAAGTATTTTGAATTCTTCTAAATTCAGATCAATTTATCTTTAATGAAATGCATTCAGTTCACTTAAATCGAGGGATTATCCACTAGCAAATTTGATGTACACCTGAATTCAAAGAATTCATAAGAATTCGAAAGAATTGGAAAGAATTCAAAGAATTTAAAGTGAATTCATAGAATTCACAGAATTCAAGTAAATTCACAGAATAAAGAGATTAATTCAAGATGAATTCAAAGAACTCAAGGTTAATTCAAAGATTTCAAGGTGTATTCAAAGAAGTCAAGGTAAATTCTTTGAATTCAAAGAATTTCAGGCAAACTCAAAAGAATTCAAAATAAGAATTCAAGGTAGATTCAAAGGAATAATTCTAAGAATACAAGATGAATTCAAAAGAATTCAAAGAAATCACAAGAATTCAAAAAAATTCAAGAAATTCAAAAGAATTCAAAGAACTCAAAGAATACAAGATGAATTCAAAAGAATTTGAAAAAGTATAAACCTGAATTCTGTAGTAGTTAACCACTTGGCTTAAATTAATTTGAATTCTTTTAAATTCACCTGCAATTTTTTAATTCCTCTGAATTCTTTCAATTTTTTTTTGTATTCTTCCCTGAATTCTTCTGAATTCCTTTGAAATATTTATAATGCCTCTTGAATTATTTTGATTCTTTTTTATTCTTCTAAATCCTTTTTAATTCAGGTGCGCTTCTATTTCTGAATTCTTTTGATTAAATTTTTTTTAATTCTCTTGAATACCGTTGAAGACTTTTTAATTGTTCTGAATTCAAATCAATTTATCCGAAATTGAATGAGTGCAGCTCGCTTGAATTTACTTGAATTCTTTTGATTTTTAGAATTTGTAGAATTTCCTTGAATTCATTTGAATTCCTTTAAATTTTTTAAAATTCTCTTGAATTCTTAAGTGATTTGAATTCCATTCAATTTTATTGGATTCAATCTTTTCATTTGATTTTTTGTTAAATTCATCTCGAATTCTTTAATTCAGGTGTGCTTCTGTTTCTGAATTCTTTTGATTTTTGTACATTCTTTTAAATCCTTTTGAATTCCCTTGAATTCCGTTAAAGTCTTTTCAATTTCTTTGAATTTAAATAAAATTCTCTGAAATTGAATGAATTCAGTTCGCTTGAATTTACTTGAATTCTGTCGATTTTTAGAATTTTCAGAATTTCCATAAATTGTTCTGAATTTCCTGGCATTAATGTGAATTCTCTTGCATTTTTTGAATTCCCTTGAATTCTTTAGTCATTTAAATTCTGTTTTCTATTGAATTCTTTTTTTCCCAGGGAACACAATGACGTGTAAATCACGTATATTAGACGTGTAGTTTACACTAAATACATGTGTAGATCACGCATCATATGTCGGTTTTAAACACGTTTATTACACCAAATTCTACACGTCACTCACACCTAGAATACACGCGATGACATAAAAAATATACGCAGTTAAAAATCGGAGTTAAAATCGATTCCAAATTCTAGCCTATAAAAGGAATTTAATTTTACGGACATCATGCATGCAAACAAGAATATTTTATTCATTTTCTGATTATATTTTTAACAAATAACTACAGTAGTAGTGGAACAATTATTTTTTTGAAATATAACCAGAAAGTTAATGAAATATTTCTATTTGCGTGCATGACGTCCGCGTTCGTAAAATTAAAATCCTTTTATAGGCTTGATTTCGGAATTGATTTAAACTCTAATTTTTAACAGGGAGTGTCTTTTATGTAAATCACGTGTATTTTAGATGTAAGGCACGTGTAAATCAGGCGTTTTTTGGTGTAAATCACATGTATTTTAGGTGTCAATCGCGTGTAAAATTAGGTGTAAATCACTTGTAAAATTTGGTTTAATACACGTGTTTAAAACGGACATATATGACACGTGTTTTACAGTTTTTACTATATGCTGTAAAACACGCGATTTTCACTATGTGTTCGCTGAGTTCATTTAAAAATTTTGAATTACTTTGAATTCCGTTGAAGCTTTTTTTATTTCATCTTGAATTTTATTAAATTCTTTGAATTCTTTATGTCTTGAATTCAGGTGTATGTAAAAATTGCTAGTGGTGAATCCCTCAGAGTTTCTTTAAAATAACTTATATTCAGAGAAGTTTGTCATCAACGCATTTTACAGTTGCAAAAGTGTTCAAGTCCCTAATGGGTAACTTGAGATGGTACGATAACACAGCACCTGGTCTCACCTGATCCTGGAAAGCCTTTGGGATTTGGGATGCGGTGGCTGGACTTGAAAGAGGAATGGGATGGTCGAAGAAGGAAAGGGTATTCTAGGGCCAAGGGAAAACACTAACATAAATCAGGTTACACTTTCCTACTATTTCCATGCCATTGGGAACATCGTCCTAACCACTAGATCTTCAAGATTCACCACCGTTAAAACAAATCTTCTGTTTCCTCTCTACTTGATTTTCTTTTATTTCATCGAATTCCAATGCTTTACTTGATTCAATTCACAATCAGCCAAGATATTATTTATTACTTTTTCAAATGCTTTCCCAATACTTAATAAGATTTTTGGATGACTAATATTTTTAATTAAATTATTATTTTAAATTTGTATTTGATATTTTGATTGAAAATGTGTGCAATTTATTCAAGTGGAACGCTAAATAGTCCAATGAAAAGGATCGACTGTTTTCGGCTTATCATCCTTCTGTGCCTGAAATTGACTTCGAAGCAATGCATCATGGCAGTAAGTGATGCCGCGGCTTGGCGATCGTTCCTCGGTTCCTCGGTTTCGTCGGTTCTTTTTCACGGTTCCCAGTTCTTCTTCTCAAGAACTGGAGCGAGATACTACCCTCTCGCAACTCACAGACATATAAATCAAACCCCCGAACAAATCACACCGGAGATTCCCCAGCAGTTTCAAAGCTTCTCTTCCTTTTGCTTTTCTAGACCCTTTTCTCCTTTTCCTCCTTTGTACTATATTATTTTTCGCACCTCTCCAGTTTTCACTCAACATCCAAGACAAGGGTTCAAAATAAATGCTAAACCACAAATTGAAAGCTTCCTTTCTAGCTTTCAGAAAATTGAATACATCTTAAGTCAATAAGTTTTGTAAATTATCTTTGGAAATTTATTTTTAAAAGGCTCGTAAATTCCTTGGATTGAGAGTGACTCAAGTGTCCGATATGTCAACTGACTCTGTGGGCAGGAATAGTAGACTCTAATACTCGAGACGCGCATTCTGAATGCGGCGTCGACGCTGGGAAGTCAATACGTTGATTCTTTTTTTTTATTGAAGGGAAAACGTGAAACGAATCTATTTTCTTCTCTCTGTATTCCAGCAGAAACGATCACTGGGTTAGGATTCGAATAAAGCTATAAGGACAACTTTAACAAAAAGAAGAAATGAAAAATCCCAAGCCGAACTAAAGAAAACAGTTTAGAATTGATGAAAGCAAATTGAAGCTTTTATATCGCAAATTCTATTCTAAAGATTCTCCTCTTTTAATTGGAAATATTAATTCATTATTTGAAAAATATAAAATGCAGTTTATGTTTCGAAAAACAATAAAATACTAAAAATGTATGTAACCAGTGAACGAAATAGTTCTGTGTGATAAATAATTGCTTTAAATAGTTCTTTAAGTGAAAGTTCCCAAAGGATTAAATCAAGTAACAATATTACGTTCGAAAATGGATTTCAGATTCGAGAGAATCCTGCGGCCATTTGTTGTTGCATCGTTAGAAACGGGCCAAACTTTCCGAGCCATTGGCTGCAGAGTGCTAATAAAATTCGATAGTGGATTACCGCTTAATCTATTCCGCAAAATTCGTGTTCAACTCAAAGTGGAAAGTTCCCTATGGAAACGGCGTCGTCTCGAGTTCAACCTCTCCGGTTAACAGTCTTGAATTTCCGAAAAGCTGGATTCCTTCGAATTTGCAAACATATGCTTTCTCTCAGGTACTTTATTCATCTGGCTTGTTCAAATTATTATTTTAACTCAATTTTTTACAATTGTAACGCCTCTTTTTAAATCACTACGAAAAGAACGTGAATCAGTGCAATTTTAACGTCCCGTTTTAAATTACTACGAAAAAAACGTGAATCATATTAATGCACTTTTTGGTCAGACGATTCCTTTTGAAAGAAAATTTAGTTAATGACAATTAGAAGGGATTTCAAAGTACTAATTGACACAGGAAAAGAGAATGTATAAAATAAGTAGTTTATCCCATTTTTAGTCGGGTATTTAGTAGCTTAAATGGATTTTTGGCAGACAGTTCCCCTGAAAGGAGATTCTAAAGAACAAAAATGATTTCGAAAGATCGTTGAGGTCGAAAAAGGGGCATAAACTACGATTAAATGTAAAATACTTAAAAATCAGTAGTATAAGCCAATTTTGGTCAGAAAACTCTACTAAATAGGTAATAATTTACACAAAAAAGAGACTGTATAATAGAGGAATCACGTTAGACGTTAAAAATAAAAAGCTTGGAAACCTGGCGGCGTTCCACTGATTTTAATACCTACCTTTTTCATTATGTTGCTAAAGATGTGTAATGAAAAGTTAAAAAAATATCTTGCCGCTAATTGTTATTTATTTGTTTAAACAAAGATTTCCGTAAAATCGTTTTTAAAGTTGAATA
>JBAGKK010008205.1:0-12222 GCA_037177015.1 Euceroptres primus | reverse complement strand
AAACGACATGTAGCACATATACTCAAGGGAAACCTTTCATCTTTCAAGTTATAATTTTTCTTAATATGCTTTTCAATAAATTTTTGATGAGTTTCTGTTAATTGAAAATTACTGTAACTTTTCTGTCCAAGATCAAATTTTTTTCCACATGGTCCACAAACTTTTACCCTATTCTCTTGATGAGTACTTGCATAACTGGAATGTGTAGGCATTATAGAAACACTTTTCAATACACTTCACGATATACAAATCAATTATCGACGTGTAATACTTTTTTGCACAAACTCAGACGTATGTTTCGCTAACGACATCAAACAAGACACTGATTGTAAAAGTGAAAATTCGATAATTGCCTGACTCGAAAAATCGTTGTTTTTGGAAACTGCTCGCAGCGCGGAAAATTCAGGTGTCAACAAACATACCGACGTAAGCACGTGTCCACTTTTTGGAGCGCGGACTTCACACATGAAAATATCAAAAGCGGAGAAACTATTGACTTGAATGCGAAATATCGATTAGTATGGAATCAACTATCTGAACGTTATAAACGTAAATACCAAAAGCGACGTAAATTGAACTTTTAAATTCATTCGTAATTTTATAGTTAATATGGATATCTATACATACATACATACACACACACACCCACACACACATACACACACACACACACACACATATATATATATATCTGCCTGTATGTGTAAATGTGTATGTAATATATCCTTACCCATACATACATTATTACGCCTGGGATTATTAAATACTTTTTCGTTGTTTGAAATATCAATATTCTTTTACGGATATTTTAAAAAAAGGATCAGATCAGATTTTGGGAGGGTGATTTTCTAGCATCTAGAGTCATTACGAAGAGATCCCCGCAGTTTTTTTTTAGCTACATATCAGGCAAACTTTTTTTCCGTATATAAACACCGTGTCTGCTTCCATATAACATCCAACACGTTTTCTCCCAGGTGCTTTGAAATTTCACGTGATATATCGAAATCACACGAAATGGACAAATGTACAATAGCTTACTTCACTATACAATTGTTAAAAGTCTCTGTCACAGTCAACAAGGAAAAAATCTTCTGACTGGTGGAATCGTTTTCTAATCTAGCTGCTCCAATGGACGCTGTAGACAGAAGCCTAAGGTTGCTTCATACTCCTGCACTCAAGTTGCTTGCTCGCTTTGCACAAATAAGGCGGGAATTTCAAAATTCATAATATGTATAAGATATAAAAAAAATCACCTTATGTAACACATTTTTGGAAAACATAATCGTTTTTCATTAAAATTCAAAAAAATTCCCGGTTTTTCCAGGTCACAAAAAATTCCCGGTCATTTTCCGGTTTTCCGGACCAGCGGCCACCCTGATCATGAATATTCATACAAAATTCGAGCCTTCTACCTAAAATACTTTTGAAGTTACGAGCGGTAAAACGACGGACGGACACCCGACCAGAACTATAAGGGTTTCTTCCCGGGGCTACGAAACCCTAAACAATAGAAAATATATGAAAAATTAAAAAAAACTCCCGGCTTCGCGAAAAAGTAATAATTATTTTATCATTAAGGAAAAAAAAATTGTAAAGAAAACTTGTAAATAATATTTTTTATAAACCCCCGCATCTTTCTAAGTGCTTTTGTGCACTGAAAAAATTTTGGTACACCAGACGTCTGAGGTGGCGCTAAACGCTAGGACAAACGTTTTTCTTTTATTTGGGACATCTGCTGTGTCGTTTCGTGGCAGCTGCTGTACCGTTTTGGTGCAGCAGATATCCCAGTACCGCGCACGCGCTGCTGTTGGAGCGATAGTGCCCCAGTTTGGGACAGGAACCGTACTATACTTCAGGGATAGCAGTTGCTCCATAGGTGGCGCGTCTAGAGTACCAACATTTTTTCAGTGTGCGTATAAGCTTTTGCTTCTATTTTATGAGGCCTTACTGTAAATTGTCATGCAGTATAACTTGTATTTTATGCATAGAATTATCGAAAAATGCAGCATTATGGGAAAAAAATTAATTATGTATGTATTTTATACTTTCATTACCTTTCTAGAGGTGGAGCTCGGGTTTCAGACTGTCTAGTAGAACCTCGCGAAGGTGGCAGACCTCCTAGTGAAACCGGAGGACCTTTGGAATCTCCGCGTTGATCTGCTTCAAGAAAATTTCAGAGTAAAATCATATATAATGATCTGATCAGGCCGGAGCGAAAAATTTTTTTCCCTTCGAAGTCTAAGAGAGTCTAAAAGTTTCAGTTCGATACCTGAATGTCGCAAATAAAGCTACAGGTGAAAAAAATATCTTATGCTCGCGCATCCACGCTGAAGCTCAAAATGAAAAAAAATAGTAGAAAATAATACAAAATGACGATTTTCTGTAAGTTCAACTTTAATGACCTTGTACATTTTGTAAGTATTTTTTTTATTGCTGCGTCACTTTCGTTAAATGATTGTAGTTGTAAATCGATTTTCAGGTTTTCACCGCGGAAAGTCACATATGTTCCATTTTCACCACTCCGGCTCTCTCCTTAGGCATCATTACCACTCGAGCTCTCTTAACCTGAGGAGAGAGCAGTAGTGGGAAAATTCTATATCTAGTCAATGAAAATATTCATTTCATGCCAAATCACTATAGATTTTCTATTGTTTATCATTTTGAGTTTCAGCATGGGTGCGTGAGCATAAGATATATTTGTTTTCACTACAACTTTTTATGCGACATTCGAGCATTAAACTGAAACTTTTAGACCCCTTAGAATTCGAAGATAGGAAAATTTTTTTCGCTCCAGCCTACTGATCAAATTTCAACAACACATTAGATTTTTCATACAATTTTGGTAGTTACTTTGTCAAAAAAGTCGTAAATAAGTTTATTTAACTAAATATGTATTTACCTGAACGAGAAGGTGGATTATTTCTTTCGATTCTTCTTTCAGATTGCCTACCCCTGTCGTCTTCAGACCGCCATGTTGGTTTTGGTTTCTCTTTGTCATCACGACCCTCCTTAAAAATAAATTGTTTTTTATTAATAGATTCATTAATGGCCGAGAATATTGTTACGGAAATTTTCGTACAACTAGTGTACAACACAAAAGGAGGGACAGGAAAACAGGAATACGGAAAATTCCATAACAATAGCCTCGGCCCATACTATGTTGTATGCTAGTTGTACAGAAATTTCCGTAATACTAGACACTGCCTTTCATAGATTAATAGAATAGTTCACTTTTAAAAACTATAAAGAAACTTCCTCCTTCTTCGCAAATTAAACGAATGATTTCCTATAGTAAATTTTTATTTTTCCCTTCAATAAAAAGCTGTAAAAAATATAAAATAGCATTTTCAAAATTTCTAGATCACTGGAGTCAAAAAATATTTATTTTTAAATCCTCGACATTCAACTGCATCTAAAAAGACTTCCCTTTTCATTCCAAGGTTTATAAACTATAAAGAATTCCAAAAAACTTGATAATTTTCCCTCTGAATTTTTCCTAACTTTCAGGCTTTTAATATGCGACTATCCTGTTTAAATAAAATAAAAATCTCTCACTGCTGTAAAGAATATTAATTGTAATAACTTACGCCATTGCGCTTTCCCCAGGCTCCTCCTTCCTTGGCACTGCGTTTTTCTACCTCTCTAAAAAATTAAGAATTAAAGTCAAAAAGGTGATGGCACAAGTTGTTAAATAAAGGATTAGAAAATACGTTTAATTTTTCAGAAACTGTTTGTGTTGTGTATTGTATTCTCAATTAGAAAATAATATTTTTCTAAAAATGAACGTCGCATTTCTTATTTGCCAACAGCATTTTTGTTAAGACTAGACCACTCTACATATATTGAAACTCGACCGGGTTCATCAATCAACATATGTGGACGTGGAACGAAAAAACCAGCCTTACGACCGAAAAATCGATTTTCAGGTTTTTATTGATTCTAAATAATGAAGATTTCCCCTATCGAATAAAAAAATCCCCATTGCTCCAACATCAAAATTGAATTTTCTGGACCTCAAAGTTGTACGAGCGCTCCTTTGTCTTCCTTCGTCTTCCTTTCACTTTGATCCGCTTTTTCTTGTAAACTCATTTTCGGTCGCAAGGCTGGTTTCTTCGTTCCACGTCACATATGAGAAACTAGGTTTAAGATCTTACTTTTTGTTGAATTTTTTGACTAGCTAATTCATTCGTAGCTTTATTGACATTATGTCTCTTTTATGATTTTTTCAACCACCTTTCTCGTAATTAGGGTTGAAAACTGTAACTCAAGAGCTATAAATTAATATGCTAATAAAAAAAAAGTGATCAAAAATTTAATCTCTTTTAGGTATTTTTAATAGACGGCGTAACCTTTATTAAATCGAGTGAACTGAAGACGAATCTGCACTCAAAAATTGTCTGTCACCTCAAACTTTCGAGAAAGTAGAGATTGAAACTCCTAAAAATCGCGTCTTAGCTGTTTTTGAGAATTCGAGCATATTTTATAGTTATATGTGACATTCCGCTAGGAAGGGGCCCTCTTTGTTGACCGTACTTTAGGATATATTCGCGTTTTTGTGAAGCGTCAGAAATATTGATTTTTAATTTTCTATGGGAGATCATACTTCAATCTATTCTCTAACTGGTGACATAATACTTGATCCAGAGGTTACTGGTAGTGGATATATTTTGTGTTCCAAGAATAGTAAATTATGTTACTATTTTTCGTAACCCCTGTTAAGAGGGCTGTGTACTAACTTGTGAACGCCGAGCTGAGTGTGCGAGGACAGAAGTATAAGCACGCCTCCTCCTAGGGCGAAGTTTTTGACTGGAAAAAATTTTAGACAACCAATGACAGTAGAAAGTCGACACACTGAAAGGATACATAATAAAAAAAAGTTTTGTCCGTTATGCTTATGATAGAAGCCAAGCCAGTCAGGCATAGTTTGCAGGTCAAGGCCTTGAAGAAAATTTATGAACCTAACCCAAAACACTGCGGGTAGTATGACAGCAGTGTCACGTTCAGACTCAAGTGATCTTTGCCTGAGAGCAAAAGAGATGCCTCAATGTATAGAATAATACACTTCGCATAAACTTATCTATTCGTCCAAAAAACACTTATATTTAGGATCTTCGCACACATTCAGGTTCTGAAAATGATAACCCAGATGTTTAACTTTCTTCTCTTTTGAATTTTTATTATTTCTAGTAAAATTATAATATACAAATTTATAAGAGTTAAGTATGATTTCTTAAAAATTGTTACAAAATCAGTTTTTTAAAATTGAAAAATATTTTTAGGCAATTTTTAAAATTAAAAATTGTTCAATTTATCCAAACAATGTTTTTTCTGCCAATTTAAGAAAATAAGAACTACACCAAAATTAATTTTGTACTTTTTATTATTAATCATTACAATCAATTTTACTTAAAATTCACTATTCTCACAAGGAAAACAAGTTTTCGATATAGAGAGAAGAAAAAGACAACTTGGTCAGTAGGGTGTGTCAAAAAAAACTTTTATATTTTCAGCTCTCACCCTCCTAATAATCTAATTTCACTTGGTGAAAAATGAATTGATAAATTTTTTCAGACTTTTAACAACATTTTAAATCGCAGTCCAGGGGCTTCAAAGTTTTGGGCCCAGAAAATTTATAAGTCTATTCAAACATAAAGAAGCACATGCCTGAAAAAATTCCTAGTACTTTGAGCTGAAACCCAACTCTCTAAGTTGAAAATTGTCTGAATCAGTCTTTTTTTAGTTAGTCAAATGATAAGCTACTACTCCAGCCTTGTAATTTTCAATAATTATCAATGTAAATAAAAGTAATTTCATTCTAAGTTGTTCAGTTTTAGTTCAGATTCTGAAACTTCAAACCAGCGACAGAATTATTGTTTGAGATAAAAGGCTATTTGCTCCGCAAGTATAAAGAAAAATCTGATTTATTTCACATATTTCGAAAGTTTAAATGATAAACTTCTACTCCAGTTTAGTAGTTTTCAATAATTATCATTGCAAATAAAAATATTTACATTCTAAGTTGTTCACTTTTAGTTCGGATTCTGAAACTTCAAACCAGTGTCAGAATTATTGTTTGAGATAAAAGGCTATTTGCTCCTCAAGGGTAAAGAAAAATCTGATTTATTTGACATATTTAGAAAGATGAAATGATAAACTACTACTCCAAAATTGTATTTTTCAATAATTATCAATTTCAATAAAACATTTATTATTAAAAACATTTACATTCTAAATTATTCACTTTTGGTTCGGATTCTGAAAATTCAAACCAGTGACAGAATTATTGTTTGTAAGTGATAGGAACCATTGTTTGAAACAGAAGGCTATTTTATCATCAAATATAAAGAAAAATCTAATTTAGTTCACATATTTCGAAAGTTCAAATGATACGCTACTACTCCAGTTTTGTAGTTTTCAATAATTATCAACGAAAATAAAAAAATTTACATTCTAAGTTGTTTACTTTTATTTTGGATTCTGAAACTTGAAACCAGCGACAGAATTATTGTTTGAGATAAAAGGCTATTTTCTCCGCAAGTGTAAAGAAAAATCTGATTCATTACACATATTTCGTAAGTTCAAATGATAAACTACTACTCTAATTTTGTAGTTTTCAATAATTATCATTATTGTAAACTGTATCACTATTAATCTGTTCATTTTTAGTGCGGAGTCTGAAATTTAAAATCAGTGATAGAATTATTATTTGAGATAAAGAGAAATCTTATAAAGAGAAATCTGATTTATTCTCATTTCCACAGTTGCACTAATAACCTACTGGTTTTTTGTTGAATTTGGGCCATTCGCATTTTAAGTTTGAACCTTTTTTTGCAAAAAAGAATGTCGTGAAGCGTACAAATCCATTAAGTTTTAGTAACCGTAAAGCGAGACTAAAGTTGACGTTCTTAAGGCATGAGCCTCAAGCAACTTTCGCGCATGCGCACATGAACATTGGTTTTACTTTAGTACCAAGAGAGAATGACTAAAGTACTTTAGTCCCGCTCCCTAATGACATTTCCGATGTGGCGCCATCTGACAGGTAAATGATTTCAATTTATGTCTCTTTACGTGATATTCTGTCGATAACACAGCCACACAAAAAAAAGTGTGCGGAGCCAAAAAAGCGACCTACATAGTGTTGTGGTATTGGTCGAGATTAGTCGAAATCCAAAATTTTGGAATTTTCTGCTTACCAGGTTTTTTTTTATTCGACCTTGAATTTTTAGTCGAGGTTGAATTTTTCTAAGTTGACTACTTAGCATTTGGAATTGTTTTTTCAAGCTATTGAGTTGATCTTTTCTGAAGTTTAGGCGTCGAAAAAATTTTTTTGTAAAAGTTAATAACAAGAAAATTATAATGTTTCAACATGACTAACATTTTTCTCGTAAACGGCTAAACGGATATTAACAACTGTGATGTTAAAATTTTTATTTATGAATGTCTATTATAGAAATGTTTTTGAATTTACAGAAATGAATTTGTTAATAAAAATCTCATTTGTTTATAAACAATTTGAGACTTTTTCAACTCATACAAAATGTTGCATCTCACGTTGTTCTACATTGCTTTTGGAGAGAAACGCTGGAAGGAATACGATGTAATTCTTATCATAGAACGTCGTATGATTTTTTCAGTGCGACGCACTGACTGCACACAACATATTCTAAGTGCTCGCGCGTCACACTGAAAAATTCATACAACGTACTATGATAAGAATTACATCGTATTTCTTTCAGTGTTTCTCTCCAAAAATAATGTAGAACAACGTGAGATGCAAAATTTTTTATGAATTGAAAAAATCTCAAATTGTTTATAAACAATTGAGATTTTTATTAACAAATTCATTTTTGTAAATTCAAAAGCATATTTCTATAATAGACATACATAAATAAAAATCTTGACGTTACAGTTGTTAATATCCGTTTAGCCGTTTACAAGAAAAATGTTAGTCATGTTGAAACATTATAATTTTCTTGTTATTAACTTTTGCAAAAATTTTTTTTCGCTACCTAAACTTCAAAAAATATCTTTTAATATGAAAGCTATGAAAAGGTCAACTCAACAGCTTGAAAAAATAATTCCAAATACTAAGTAGCCAACTTAGAAAAATTCAATCTCGACTAAAAATTCAAGGTCATATAAAAAAAAAACTGCACTGAGAAAAAATCAAGCTTTGAATCGATGGAAACATCCCATGCTTCAAAAGCTTGAAAAAAACCATCCTTTCAAAGGGGGGAATCATGCTTCTGAAGCATACAAAGTGTCCATGGTCGAAACGCAAGACGTTCATGCTTTTTCAGCAAGAACCTCATTTTTAAGAGGCATTAGTAGCACAGGGCAGGAGCATGAAATAGCTCACGGTCCGAAAGCAAGACTTTCATGGTTCTAAACTGTGAAACTCTTGACATTGGCGCTGTAGGCCGCGAGAGCAGGGAGGGGGAACGCACGAGATTCACAGTTGCAAACGGGGGAGTTCATGGGTTTGAAGCTTGGACTCATCGCAAGCGTTTAAAGGTTGGACTACGTGCTTTCAGACGACAAAGCTCATGCGGCTGAAGCATGTATGCCCTCCTTTTATCTCATGAATAGATTTCTTGCTCTTCAAATAGTTAGCCATTTTCTCTCACATCAACTCATTATAGGTTATGTCGAAAATTGTCGAAACAAAAATGAGGGAAACGAGCGAACCCATTTGTAGTATCGATGAAATAATATCACAAATAATATATAAAGCCAAATTTGCAGTGGAAAAATCAATTTGCGACAAATTAAATATTAAATATGAAAGTACTTATGATACAGTAACGTGTCAAGTACAGCGCAAGGAACACAAATAATAGATAAAGCCAAATTTGCAGTTGCAAAATCAATGTGCGACAAATTAAATATTAAATATGAAAGTACTTACGATACAGTAACGTGTCAAGTACAGCGCAAGGAACCCAAGGAACGAAAGTTTTTGTAGGGGCAATTTTTATTGCAAATTATAGATTAAAGATTGGTTTATTTTCCATTCGGGGGGCTTCGCCCATAAAACAAAATCTTCAATAGTTTTAGAAAAAACGAGGAACGTTTCTTGTTGAACAGACTGTAGCGTATGTAAAGCGGGAGTAATTGGTGTTTTTGAGCTCGTGGAAGTTTGCCGCTCTCGTTCAAAAAGACCAATTTTATTCCCTTGTCACACAATATTCTATTTTGACATTTTTTCTTGAAAAACTTAGAAATGAAACATTCTGGTTGGGGTAGCAAGTCACAATTCGCAAAAATAAATTTAAAACTGAATTCAGAAAAGTGTTCTTGAATTTTGTACCAGATGTTTGACTTTCTTCCGTTCGTTAGCCGTTAGGAGCTGGATAGACCTTACAAACCTACAACGTAACAGGATGAGGTGTAGGGTATGCAGAGCAGTGAGTGGGCAGGCCAAACTGCTGTTTCACTATTTGGCCACTAGGATCAGCACTTTCTCTTCTTAAATTTCCCTCAATTTCCCTTTTACAGTCCTCTCTTGGAAGTCTCTTGACAGTCTCTTGGAAGCTAATTTGATAACAATTTATTTGTAGGATATGACTTCTTTATAAAGAGTGAATCTATGATTGTAATTCTGTGAATTCTTGAAAGAATCATTACAATTCGAGGTAGCAGTCTTCAAAGTCTGCGAACTTTAGACCGTGATACTTATTATTTAAACAACTCGTCTTAGAAAATCGCGAAACAAAAAGCATAGTTTATTCCTTTGTCAACTTAGATATACCCAACAATAAGCATTTCGTTTCATAGTTTAAGAGGAAATAGACTTCTACCAAACATACTTTGCTCAGTGTTCCCAGATTAGTACACAGCCTTCTTAACCCTCTGCCTCCGCTGACTTCAGAGTCCTGCACGGGCCGAGTGAACTCAGCCCAGTCCGGTCCGCGGGTCGTGGGCCGGGCTGTTTGACAGCCCGTTTGCAAAACAAAAGACTGTAAACCCAAGCCCAGCCCGGCTCGTGGCAAACTCAGCCCGGCCCGGCCCGTTTCTTTATAAATCATGGAAATTTTGAACAATTATGATCATTTACAATAGTTTGCATAATTTTCAATAATTACTTTTCATTTTCTATGAATAATAAACGGCTTTATCGAAATTTGAATTAAATAATGAAAAAGGGAGGTCTATAGTGAGTATGGTATATTTTTAATGTAAAAACTAAATACGAATTATATGAATTTTTAATTATCATTTTCTAATAAACTAGTTGTATTTGGGAATTTAAGAAGGTCCGTATTTAAATTAAATTCAACGTTATGTAAATAACTTTTTGAATAATATTTTAGCATAAAAGTGAAGTTAGGTGAATTGGCCTTCCCATTGTTTTTGCCTATGTATAGAATACAATATTTGGTTAGGTGCTGACAGTAGAAATTACAATACAGTGGATTTATTCAGAAGATTATGATATGAAAGATTATTAGAACTAAGGATGGTACGACTCGTATAAAATACAGGTAACCTAAATTAAATATAAAATGAAATAAAAAAATATCAACAATTTTTTATATGAATGTTTATATAAAAACTGTTGTTGATATTTGTTTACTTCATTTTAAATTCTATTTAGATTACCTGTATTTTATACGATTCTTACCATCCTTAGTTCTAATAATATTTCATATCATAATCTTTCAAATAAATCCACTATATTGTAATTTCTACTGCAAGCACCTAACCAAATATTGTATTCTATGCATAGACAAAAACAATGGGAAGGCCAATTCACCTAACTTCACTTTTATGCTAAAATATTATTAAAAAATTTATTTACATTAAAGACCTAAATACAACTAGTTTATTGAAAAATGATAATTAAAAATATAATTTGTGTTTAGTTTTTACATTAAAAAATATACCATACTTACTACAGACCTCCCTTTTTTATTATTTAATTCAAATTTCGATAAAGCCGTTTATTATTCATAGAAAATGAAAAGTAATTATTGAAAATTATTCAAACTATTGTAAATGAACGTAATTGTTTAAAATTTTCATGATTAATAAAGAAACGGGCCGGGCCGGGCCGGGCTGAGTTTGATACGGGCCGGGCTGGGCTTGGGTTTACAGTCTTTTGTTTTGCAAACGAGCTGTCAAAAAGCCCGGGCCCGCGACCCGCGGACTGGGCTGGGCTGAGTTCACTCGGCCCGTGCAGGACTCTGCTTCAAAGCACATGCGAAGAAAAATAGGTTCCTGAAATTGAAATAAAAGTCTGTTTCTAGTTTATTTAGAACGATATTACAGATAAAAAGCGTCAAAAGTTGAAAATAATGAAAACTTAAAATATATAAAAGCCACAAACTTAATAATAATCCATGGTTTCAATATTTTGGTTTTCTTAACCATTTTTTAACACGGTTCTAAGTTCCAAATTTTTCAATACTTATAAATATTGAAAAATTTGAAGCAATTGTTCGAAATTTAAATTCATAAAGTGTAAAAGATTCTACGTTTGTTGCTGTAAATACCAATTTATAGCAACAAATACAATAACTTTTGTATTTTTTTTTATTTCCCATTCTCATATGGAAACGACATTCATTATACATAAAACATACATTTTCAATGAAATGTTCATTTTCCTTTAGGAAGGAACACTTATATTTATGCATTTAGTGATTTTACTTCTTTCAATTACACGATTGCCCTACGATTTACTTTTCCCTTTCTTTCTCTTATTCTTTTATGTACTTACAAGTTTTACTTCCAAATTGCATGGTTCCTGCGCGCAATTTGGAAGTGAAACTTGTAAGTACATAAAAGAATAAGAGAAAGAGAGGGAAAGGTAAGTCGTAGGGCAATCGTGTAATTGAAAGAAGTAAAATCACCAAGTACATAAATATAAGTGTTCCTTCCTCAAGGAGAATGGACATTTCATTGGAAATGTAGGTTTTATGTGTAATGAATGTCGTTATTATCATTAAACTAGTTGTGTAAAGTTTGCATTGAATCTCATCTACATGTTTTCATATGAAAATGGGAAATAAATAAAATACAATAGTTATTGCATTTTTTGCTATAAATTGGTATTTATAGCAACAAACATTGCGCGGTAGCACTGGGGCAATGTGTTCATTTAACTTGCAGTGTCCATTCTACCCCACCTTCAGCAATCTGAGTAGGGTTGTAAAGTTTCATGAAACTTTGACCAAATGAAAAGTTTCATGAAACTTTGGAAACGTTTCAAAGTTTCCA
>JBAGKK010008194.1:0-12223 GCA_037177015.1 Euceroptres primus | reverse complement strand
TATATATATATATAGATAAATACCGCATAAAATCAACTGCAATTTCACATGCCATAATGACAGCAGTATGACCACCATATTTTTTATCATCTCTTCAAATAGGTCTCGCATCATTGTAACATAGCAAAACAGGGTCAAAAGACGTTGTATGATTCTTATCTTCATTAGGAGACTGCTGTACTTACGAGGAGTGTACGAAATTTAAAGTTTCATTTATCATGAGTAATCATGAGCCTAAGTTATTCGCAATTTGTTTTTGATAACGCTAATCATAACGTCAGTACTCTTGATGGCCTTCAAACTTTTTACGCTATGGGGGCGATTCAATGTGTTACTCTTTGGGATTTCATTGCATCGGACTCACATATTCCAAGATTAAATAAAGTGCCCTCAGCGTAAATGATTGGTAATTTCAATTCAATAACTTTCCAGCCTTTTCATAAAGATCATGCAAAAGGACTTGTAGATATACAGATTCAGAATTTATCACTAAACAATTATGAATTCAATATTTCATCTTGAGAGTTTTTTTTTGATTTATGCAAAAATTAATAAGCCCAAAGAAACACCAGACTGGAATGGTTTTGTAGAAAGTATCAAAAGTGATTTATTCAGTGATAAATCTCGAGTAGTTTTTTTACCTTTTGGGAATGCTTCTTCAAGCAATTGCAACACTGTTCACACCGTTCTTTTAGAGGTAGCGTTAAGAAGTAATGCCTTAGACCAAAAGAACTGTTTCGTTACGTTCGATCAGCCACTGTATTGGAAAGCGAGATATATTGTTGCAGCTGCTCCAGAAAATTCAACATTGCAAAGTATTATTGTTTGGTTTGAAGGGTTTTATTTAATAATGTCATATTTGAGTTCTGTCGGATTCATAATAGAGAACAGTGGTTTAAACGAGGAAGAAAATAACTTTTTAAGTGGATTAATACGTGATATTGACAAGAAAATAAGATTAGAGCAAATAAACGATGCAAAGTTGCAAATTATTTGCCAAAAATTTAGTGCGTGTTTGAATGTTTCATCTGATAAGGGACCGACAGCTCAATTGTGGGTGCAATATTGCAATATGATTACGTTAGCAAAGGAATTCATTGAGGCTGAGAGATCGTGTAAATAGCATTAACATTTAGATATTATTCAAAAAATGTTACCATACTTTCATGCGAGCGAACATTTCTTGTACACAAAATCAGCACATCTGTGCTGGATATTCGTTAACATTTAGTGCGTGTTTAAATGTTTTATCTGATAAGGGACCGACAGCTCAATTGTGGGTACAATATTGCAATATGATTACGTTAGCAAAGGAATTCATTGAGGCTGAGAGATCGTGTAAATAGCATGAACATTTAGATATTATTCAAAAAATGTTACGATACTTTCATGCGAGCGAACATTTCTTGTACACAAAATCAGCACATCTACGCAGGATATGCGTAATCTTGAAAATCTCCTGCACAGTAAATTAGAGTAAAAAAAGTTTGTTGAGAAGATCAGAGGAATTTCGTTGCGGCGTACGGACCAATATGATATGATATGCACAGTACAGGTGGTGTGACTCGCGGGAAAGGTGTTTCGGATAGTGTTTTATGTAAATGGATTTTCTCTATTCCAACGATGCTAACTGTAAATCAGTGCATTTCCGATTACTGTCAAACTTTATTCAACAGTAACAGCGAACAACACGTTGATGCCAGCAAAGCTCGAGTAAGCAGAGATAATTCAGATTGCGTTGTTAAAATTTATAATTGGTTTGTTGCTCATGATCCGTTTCCTAAAAGTAACGCAGTAATGAATATAAGCTCAGGTTGTATAGGCGACGAAACAATAAATAATCATAAAGCTGTAGAAATAGGCTGTGCTTCTTTGAATAAAATGGTAGAGAAAAACATGAAAAATGTTAAGTTTGAAAGAAAAAAATCGCGTCATAACTTTACGTAATGTAAATACAACGAAGAACAATGTAACTGAAGTGGCTATTGATCTTGCGATGATCTTGCAAAGAATCTGCATTTTAAAGAAAAATAATGCAGATATAGAGGAGTGTTTCACTTGCGAATTAGCTCCGTACCCCGTTGCGCTTTTCGATGAAAGTGGATTGTGAAAAACTCAGAAGTCCAAGTTTTATGAATAATTCAATCCGCTAAATGACAAACCAAATTTTAATGGCAGTATGTATGTCGTCGATGGCGGATTTCTCTTACACCGAGTCATTGAATATAGGGAAAACTTACGGTGAAATATACATACAATATGTAAATTATCTACAAAAATATTACGGGAAAAATTGTACTGCAGTTTTTAACGGGTATCCTGATAACAACGAGAAAGGTACGAAAGCAGCGGAACGAATGCGTAGATTACAAAAATGCTCAGCGCCCGAAATATTTTTGAATAAATATATAATATCAGCAGCGCAACCTAAATTTTTAACTTCAGGTATCTATCTACTAATATCTCTGACAATAATGTTCATATAATCTACAGAACTTGCCTCAGTATCTCAGATTTCTAAACAAATTTCAGTACTTTTTGAGGTACAAATTTTTTTCGTGCATGGGGACTAAAAACGCCGTAAAAGTGCATGTGTGAGAAAAAAAAATTCGAATAATTTTTTATAAAAGTCGCTTTAAAAGTTCTCTAGGCGTTGCTCTAAGGCCTTCAAATTTATATCATGACTTTAGGACTGACTAGAATATGTGTGACCTTAAACACGATCTAAATACTTTTGATTTTCTGGTGGTATCACTTCAAAAATGATGCCCCATATGGGGCACTCTCTAGAAAGAAAGCCACCCTGAAAAAAATGTCCGATTTTCTCAGCAATCACATGTTGTAGTATATACCAACCTATAATTTATGCTAGGGATTTAGATTCGTGTAATGCGTGGTTGCCATACTATTAGGGGCCGAATTTTAATGCAGCATAATTTTGAAAATTTAATATCTCCTGAATGCATGGATAGATGGTAAACTTCACAGAGAGTTTTTGTAGATAATTTTACCAGTTTCAACATAGAATAACGTATATTTTTTACAACTAAGTTTTCATAAAGAAAATTGCAAAAACTTTTTTATTAGAATTTTCCAACCACGCCCCCCCTACGATTTTTTCCAAAAGTGACCCAAAATATTCTCTGTTTCATCAGCTTTTCACCCCCCGATGGTCATTTTGAGACAGCAATGTTTTTACACGCTAAAGGATCGTATATGATATAGCGTAATGCACCAAACATGTTCCTGTGGTAATAAATTTCTTTCACCTCCTGAGAGTTGTGAAAGAAAGAAAGAAGACAGAAAAACAAAGAAAGAAAGAAAAGAAGCCTGCAAACTTAAAAAATTTCTTGACAGAAAGATTAACAAAAAAAAATGTCAGGGATCAAATTTGTAAAATGCTGTGAGTTTGTAACAGGACATTTTTACGTGGCATTAGCTGTTTTTAAAATAAGCTCAAGCAAAGTACGAAAGTTTCGAAAAATTCGACATTCGACTTGCGTCCAAGTCGGATTGGATTTTTCCAATCCAATTTAAACGCCGATCGGTTTCGAAAAATTCGACATTCGAAAAGCGGCAGAAGTCGGTTTTCGATCGGATCGAAGTAATTTGCACACCTCTAAATTACTTATTTCGTACTTTGCTCGAGATTATTTTAAAAACAGCTAATGCTACGTAAAAATGTCCCATTACAAACTCATAGAATTTTCAGTTATCTACAAATTTAATCGCTTGACATGTTTTTTCGTTTATCACACTTTCAAAAAGAATTTCAAGTTCGGAGGCATCTGTTCTTTTTTCCTTTGTGTTCTTCTCTTTTCTTTCTTTCTTTCACAACTCTCAGGAAGTAAAAGTAACTATTGAGCAATTCCATATTTCCAGCTTGGCTCTCCTCCGACCTCTAAGGTTGCTTTCCTCTCCATTTGGGTGCTGCTTCCTTGAAGGCAACACACTTATAGTCCCTGGAAGATGGTCAGATCGGGGCTTATATTCCCTTGCAGCCGCGTCGAATGAAAATCGGCGACGGCGCAGACCTCTAGGATTATTATCGAGTGCGATCGTGTCCAATAGGTTCCACAAAACATCGTCCTAAACATATCTTCTTCACTTTTTCAGATATTATTAATTCTTAAAGCTCACAGAAAGTCCGTATCAGGGTAAGCATGATCTTTGTGACTCCGTTCGGATCTGATCGAGATTTTTACCATAAGTTGGCAGTGATGTAAGATGAAATTTCCCAAAAGATTAAATTAGAAAAAACTTGTTTATAAAATTACAAGGGTGAGAAAAAAAACCGAAAAACTTCTTTTTCTCGAGAAAGGCTGAGCCAATTTCGATGGAAAAAATGCACATTATGAAGACCAATAGGACGACTTGCCTTAAAAATTTTTTTAAATTTGTGATCACCAAAATAGCCAGGATTTTTTTTCAATTATCAAACATTTTTTTAGCTTGCTTCTTTCTCTCAGAACGATCCCCATATTTTTACGAAAATATCGTCTAGCTATCTACATTAACACGCATTTTTTCTGAATTTTTTTGAGAGGTATATGATGGTCCATAAAAATTTTGAAAATTTCAAAAAAATTTTTTGGGCTCTTCTTCTGTTACGAGCAACGCCGGGGCGATGTTTTTGACTTTATAAAAGTCAAATTATAATTTTCAAAAGCTATAGAAGGATGTATAAAGAGTCTTATTGCCTTGCCTCACTCGTAACCCGAGCCCTTGCCAGAAATGCCTGATTCAGGACTCGCAACTTCGGGTAAAGATATCAAACGAGCTGGCTTTGAGGACTGAAAAGATTTAGCATCATAAAATATGAAATATCAAAAAATTATAATTCACGCAAAGAAAAAAACTACAAAAGTCTTAAAACAAAAACCATGACTCCAGAAATCCGGGAGGAGATCAAGGAAAATTAATATCTCTTCCTGTACATGCTCTCAGGAACTCACTAAATCTTTTTAAGGGGATAGTTTGAAAATAATCGTTAAGTAATTTTGTATCCAAAATTAGATGTTCTTTCAATTATAAACATATGCGAGAACGCAAGAGCGCTCCATCGCGTTTATAAATTTAAGGGATGAAAGTAGAGAATGAGAGAAGGAAAGGATAGAAAAATGCATAAAGGAAAGCACATGTAGCTACGCTAAGGAGAGAAAGAGAAGTAGATTTAGAGAGGGTATAATGAACTGCGAGGAGGAAGAACAGAGGAAGAGAGGGCTAGCGCTCCGTATCCTCTCGCTACACACATATGTAGGCATTATACCATCCGCAATGCTTTGCGTTCACTCACACGCACCGCGAAAATAATATACATGAACTGCTCGCATCTCGGCTGTTCGACAGCAGGTCCAGCCATGCTTCTTTTCTCCCCTCCAATGCCGATAGAAATAAACTCTACTTCAAAATCATTACCATTATAAACTAATGGTCAGTGAACTTAAAACAATTTGCTGAGCAAACACATTCTCAAGCTCAGTGAAGACAGCAGTAAGGCGAAATTTCGCTAGTGCTGACAACAATTTGACAGACGCACGTATGAGAATCCGAATTATCCCTGCTAATTCACCTCTAGCCAATACCAATTTCCTGCATAAACAAAACCCCTACCACGCTTGACCTCGCGAGGAACCGACAAGGGCGAATAGGGCCAAATCAAAATCACAGTCTTCCGCGTGTCTTGATAACGACCAGACTTAGCATAGCAAAGAACACGCATTCATTCATCTCGCCCGTTCACCGTTCAGTTCAGCGAACTTCGTCGTTGTATCCTGCCTAGTTAGGCCTAGCCCAGTAATGTGTTCTAGCCGGGAAGTCCCTCGCTGGTCGCGCTAAGTGGACGAAAAGCCTAACATCCTTTTAGCTGAACAGAGTTTATCGGGGAAATAATCATACAAAATATTATTTCGGATCCAGACCAAATTCTAGAGAGTGATCTCGATAATTTCATAGCACCGAATCTCAAAACGGTGGCTTAAAATTATCAAAATATCAAATTAGCACTACCGAGAAAATTAATAAAGAGAATATCGGTCGATTCCTATACTTTCGATTATTCTCTGGTTAAAAGCCAATTATTTATTTTTCTCCGTAAGACTAATTGAAACGTAGAAGCAAGGTGTCGTGTCGCAAGTGTGTGTCACGAGAAAGACTAGAGCTGTCAACTTGACAGCGAATAAGTTCACTTTATCGCCCACTCCTGAAGGATCGACGCAAGGATCAGATTCTTATCTCCCTTCTCTTTTCTTGCAGACTGGTAAAACAAGCAAAGTGTCGTGTCGCAAGTGTATGGCGCGAGGAAGGACTAGAGTTGTCAAATTGACAACGAATAAATTCAAGTGATCGCCCTGTCCAGGGTAATCGACGCAAGGATGACAGATTCTCATCTCTTGTTCTCTTTTCTTCCAGATTGGTAGAAAATAAGCTCGACGGTAAGGTTTTAATGTATGGTTTCCACCTGTCAATTATTTGCGCATAATTTCTTTCGTACACAGTCCTTAGATAAATTTAGAAGACTTTTTGCAACATTTAAATATTTTGTTGTGCAATTTATTTTTGACTTGAAAATTCCATTTGTTTAGAACAAATAAGAGCCGTACGTAACAAACTGATGGTGGCAGCGGTGGGATAATCTCTCACGTTTTCATCTGCCACGTTATCGTGACTTTTTGCTACCCATTATATTTTTTTCATTTTAAAAATTTTTCACTTGTAAAATTTTTGCCCATTGTGTCATTGTTCCTTGAACTCATTCAGGATCAATGTCACTAGGAATTTGTTTTTGTGCCTCACAGCAGAAATTCTGAATTCCAATTTTATTGTGTTTATTTCCAATTCCTTCCGTTAATTTGATTTTAGAATTGAAGTTTCTTAGAGTTTAATTCCGTGCTTCTTACCAGAAAGTTCTCTCTTGAATTCAAACGCCTGCGGTTTGTATCGGGGCCGCTGAATTATTCAACTTTAATTTTAATTAAAACTGAAAAAAATCTTTCCTTAATTTTATTTTGAAATTAAAGTTTCTTAGAATTTACTTCTGTGCTTCTAAGCAGGAAGTTCTCTCTTGAATTCAAACGCCTGCGCTTTGCAGCGGGGCCACTGAATTATTCAACTTTAATTTTATTTAAAATTGAAACAAATTTTGAATTCAGAGCTGTGTCAAAAGACAGGGATTTTGATTTTAACCTTCGTATGCAATACTTGTTTGTCCCTTCTTCTCTGCAGAATTTGTGCATGATTTTCTCTCCCATGGCCAAATAGACTCTTAATGGCTCCAGCCATTAAAAAAGTAAGTTCCCATGACCATTCCCAGTCAAGAGCTGGAAAAAGGGTTCGTGATCAACTCGCCGAAAAGTTGGCTCAATTAAAGGTGTCTCTACCGGAAATCTCCAAACCGGGTCCCCATCAAATTGGCACTTTTGTTGTGCCCGAGAATCCAGTCCAGCGGCTTAAGGCTCAAGGACTCTACATTGAACTGTTGAGTACTTCCGAACAATTTTCCTCCTTTTTTGATAACGTCCTTGTCAAAGCAGAGGCAAATTTGAAGTTGATCCAACGCAGCAAGTGGAGTGCGATACTTCGAACTCGTCATTGCAAACCGTGTTACGGTAGAAACACGAAGCTACGTCTCGTGAATGAGTCCCAGCTGATGACGAGTTCAGGTTCTCAGCACTGTAGGTGTTCAGGAATTTCTTGTCGAGTGAGTTTGCA
This sequence comes from Euceroptres primus, assembly GCA_037177015.1. Classification (NCBI taxonomy): domain Eukaryota; kingdom Metazoa; phylum Arthropoda; class Insecta; order Hymenoptera; family Figitidae; genus Euceroptres; species Euceroptres primus. The sequence goes on along the minus strand of JBAGKK010008194.1, from coordinate 4,513 downwards.
GCAAAGATATTTTGCTTTCCAATCCAGGAGTCCCCCGCACTAGAGTAAATTCGACCTTTCCTCCGGTCCTCACTAAAAAGGAAAGGAATTTTAGAAATGAAGTTTCAGCTAAAACAAAATACTTAAGATCATTATTACTTGACTGCCTTTCAACGCCCTGTATCTATCTATCTCTCTGTGGATTACACGTTGAGTCATTGACTCTGTTATTCCACGTGAAGAGTCAGAATTATTGTTCTTCCTTCCATAGGAGTGGAAAGCGAGAAGAATTCACATTGTAATCGCACCAATTTGAATTCTTTCATAATTCGTCCACGCTGAATCTTAGCGATTTATTTCCTCTCCCTGATCCGCGCAGTGCTCGAAGCTTTCAAAGCCTATGTCCTGCTTAGAAAACTCCACAGTCATCGGACCACCCTGTTAAATTAAATTAAAATAAACATTATTATTTCGAGATAGGCGAAAACAGTGAATCCCGAGTTTGTTTTGAATACAACTTACCGGCAGAGGAAGTTTAATAAAGCAAAATTCTGATAGAATTAGTTTTATCTGAATTTTAGTGGTTCTTTCCCTCTGTGGATTAAACACCGAGTCATTGACTTTGTTGTTCCACATGAAGAGTCAGAATTATTATTCCTCCTGCCATAGGAGTTGAAAGCGAGAAGAATTCACATTGTGATCCCCTCAATTTGAATTCTTTCATAGTTCGTTCACGCTGGATCTTAGCGATTTATTTGCTCTCTCTGATCCGCGCAGTGCTCGAAGCTTTCTAAGCCGATTTCCTGTCTAGGGAATCCCGCGGTCAACGAACCATCCTGTAAAAAAAAAAGCGTTCGGAAAGGAAACATCATAACGTCACTGTCGTCCCCACGCACTCCATTATACCAATAAAGATCCCTAGTTTGTCCGAATAAAAGGACAGTTCCTGTATGTACAGTGAGGCCAACTGAACGACCAGCACCCATCGTTCAGAACTTAGAACCTATTTTTGAGCTTGACTTAGAGGTAAAGGAAGCCCTTGCCCAAAAGAGAAGGGCTTTCGCAGAAAAGAATCACCTTAGGCGCAGGAACAGTCACCCCGTAGTGAAGGCTGAAGTAATTCAGGTAGACACCTCTGACGACGACTCTGAACCATTGAATAGGATATAGGAACTCCTGGATCGTTTCCTTTTCTTTTTTTTCCTATGTGATCCTCCGACTGAAATTCCTGAATCCTTGTAGATAATAGGATTAGGGATTTTGAGGATAGAATGCATGACTAGGCTCTAATATTAAGTAAGCTCCAGACATATAAAAACGTATATTTATGCATGTTACATCGACATTTGACGATAGGGTGTGAAATATAGGTCAATTGCAAGAGCAATTCGGAGACTGTCGTTACACATACAGTACGCAGGATCCTGCTTAGTATCCAGAATGCCCAATCAAGAGCCGAATTTTGGTACAGCCAACCGGTCTAAAATATGCGACACCCTCACGGGAGGACCTAACCCCAACATACCCGGCCCGAATCATACCATGAACGTAGACGCTAGTTCCGCGATGGCATCCGTGCTGGAGTGTATGACCCTCCAACAGAGCACATACTACATCCCCCAGTTCGACGGTAGGAATCCTCCGCTGAAGGAATTCCTACAAGATGTAGCGAATGGAGCAGTATATATAACCAAGGATACGGAGCCTGGTTTTGTAAAAATTATTTTGAGCAAACTAAAGGCAGTAGCTCGCGAAAGTGTTAGGGACAAACGATTCAACACGGTTAACGAGGTGATCGTGCACCTAAAGAAAAGGTTTGCCCCGTCAAAAAAATACCAATGGTACTTCGAGGCGATTGTAAACCTAAGGATGAAACAGTCAAAGACTGTTAGCGACTATGACGATCGAGTACATGGCCTGCTCAGCAGAGATAGGCACGTGATTGAGGAGAAATACACCAGCAGCTATGACGAGGGTACTGCCCCTGAAATCAAGGAAAGTACCATAATAATGAAGCCGATTGTGGACTGCGCGCTTGATGCCTTTATGAAGGGCCTGCTGGACGAAATGACCACCTTTGTGGACACTAAAAACCCAAGGGACCTTAGTCAAGCGCTAGACCATGCCCTACACATAGAGGAAAGGTTGAGGCAATCCGAAATGAGTAGGGTCACTGCCTCCTCGTACCACATCTCGCGACCAAGCGATAGGATCCCGGAGCGGCAGAGCTCTCCGAACCTCTTCACCAGTCAGATGGATAGGCCTGATCCTAGGGAAGTGAAGAAACCGTAGATATGCCCACGGCGCCAACTCCTGTCTCACTACCACCCAATGCACTCTACCCGCAACCGAGAATCCACCAGTTGCAACAGCAGCTACAAAAACATTTGCAACAACAGTTCCCCTCAATGTATCCACCCACACTTTCGCCATTCCAGTTTCCAGTAAACTACCCTTATGCTCCCTATCCACCGTACGCGGTGCCACCTCCCTTAAACCCGCAACTGCCCCGAAACCAACAAGGGCAGAACAACCCACAGTGGACAGGATAGCGCCTGGGAAGCGCCATCCCTCCACGATCCACATCACCAGTACCTACTGGGAGTTAGAACTCCTCCCAGACTCGCCACTACGACGCGACGGCGAGTCTGAAACCCCAAAAGCGTCCCAAGAAGGTCCACTTCTCGGAGAACTCCGTAGAGTCTTTCGAGCAGGAGCAATGGCAGAAGATTCACCAGTAGTTGAAGTGGTTGCCCCCGTGTTCAGGAACCCAAAATTGAGTTTCCTCGTTGATCCCGGAGAGGATACGAATTTGATAAAATAATGCGCCCTTCGGCCGGAATTGATTCTCGAGGTTAAAAATCCTGTGCTTATAACGGTAATCACAAGTCTCCCTGTCAAAACGATTAGAACCATCGAGCTCTCAGTCCTAAAAACGCTACTTGAATTTCCCGTAGTGAGAAATAATTTCCCAATCTCAACTGACGGAATCCTAGGTCGACATTATCTTAGACAGGAGCAGGCTCAGATTTCGTTCTGACATAACGCGTTGGTTTTAGTATCGGATCCGATCACCCCAATCCCCTTCATGGACTAAGAATCACACGACACTAAGGCGAAACTTCAGCCTGAAGTCAAACATTTCTCAAGGGTTCTCACCATAAAGGCCAGAACAAAGCAACCATTCCCCTTGGACGTCACGAACCTGGAACTCTCGCAAGGCTATCTACCCAGAGTAGATACCGCCGAAGGGTTGTACCTTGTGGAGGCTATCGTCTCGAATAAAAACGGTGTGTGCCACGCTCTCGCCATTAACATTACGGAAGATGACATCGAATTAGAACTTCAACCCCCCGGAGCTCATTCGTTTTGAATTCTGTAGATTCCCCGACAAAGGTTCCACAGATTGCGAAGCAGGAAATCTACAGGAGGAGCCAGCAAACTCTTACCGGGAACGTGTGACGAGGGTGATGCGAAGCTTGCACATGTCCCATCTAACTCCTGAAGAAAAGGATCTTGTGTCAGGATGGGTGGAAGATTTTGCCGATATGTTTCATCTGAGCGGCGAAAAGTTAACCTGCACACATCTGATTCAACACAGGATACCGACTGTCGATGACGAGATCATTCACACAGGCAGTATCGATGCCCGCATGAAGTCCTTAAACAGGTCAACATCCAGATCGAAAAACAACTCAACAGTGGGATCATTAGCAATTACACGCCCCATGCGACTCCCCACTACTGATTGTCCATAAGAAAATCGACGACTTCTTCCAGAAAAATTGGAGGATAGTCATCGATTACAGAGGTTTGAACGAGAAGGTAAGAGAAGATGCCTACCCCCTCCCCAAAATTAGCGAGATCTTTGATAGATTGAGTACTGCTTGGTATTTCACGGCCTTCGAGCTTGCGAGCGGCTTCCATCAAATCGAAACACATCCGGACGATCAATACAAAACAGCATTTTCGACAAGACAAGGTCACCACCAGTACAACCGAATGCCTATGGGCATCAAGAACTCACAGCCCACTTTTCAGCGCCTTTTGAACGACGTATTGGAAGAAATGTTGAATTCTGAAGCATTTGTTTACCTAGACATCATTATTTACTTCGACACCCTTAAAGAACAGAATCAGAGAGCGAGCCGACTATTTACGAGGCTGCGAGATGAGAATTTAAAGCAAGCTCTAGCCGGATAAATGTGATTTCCTGCGATCTGAAGTGGCCCACCTTGGTCACGTAACACTGGTCAACAACATGTGATCTGTGTGCTCATGGAATGAGATATGTCATTTTCAGAGTAGTTTTTTGTTTTAAATCGGAATGTGGCCTCCATTTCTCTGCAGCACGTTAGGTTTTCGAGATTTTTTGGATCAAAATTTTATTTGAAAAATTATAAATCAGGAGATAGAATGTTGTAAAAAAATTTTTCAATGAAATTTAATACATGATGTCGATGCATTTTTTAATGCCAAATCCAACGGCGGGCTTGTTTCTGTGATATCTTATACGGTTGCCGAAATAATCTAG
>JBAGKK010008193.1:0-31095 GCA_037177015.1 Euceroptres primus | reverse complement strand
AATGGGTGGGGGGGGGGGGGGTTCCATAAGTAATTTATATGGAATAGAATTCTATATTCTATATGGAATGGAATACCCATATGGGTGTTCCATAAGAAATTCTATGTGGAATAGAATTCCATATGGGTTTTCCATAAGGAATTCTAAGTGGGATAGAATTCCACATGGGTTTTTTTATAAGAAACTCTATGTGAAATAGAATTCCATAGAGGTTTTCCATGAGGAATTCTATTTGGAATAAAATTCAATAGGGATTTTCCATAAGGAATTCTATATGGAATGGAATTCTATACGAGTTTTCCATAAGGAATTCTATATGGAATGGAATTCCATTTGAATTATCCATAAAGAATTCTATATGAAATAGAATTCGACAGGGGTTTTCCATAAGGTGTTCTGTATGGAATGGACTTCCATGTGGGTTTTCCATAATGAATTTTTTATAAAATTGAATTCCATTGTAGGTTTTCGATAACGGATTCTGTACAGAATGGACTTCTGTATATAATGGACTTCTGTAGGAGTTTTTCCATAAAGAATTCTATACAGAATGGAGTTTAATAGGAGTTATCCACGTGGAATTCCATAAAGAATTTTATATGGAATGCACTTTTCAAGATTTTTTAACCAGAAATTCCGAATATATAAAAAGATGGAGCTCCAAAGGGATTTTTTCATAAAGAATTCTATATGCAGTTGATTTTCCATAAGGAATTCTGTATAAAAATTTCTTATGAAATTATATAGGGTATTTCCATATGGAATTTAATAGCGCATTTTAATATAGAATACAATATGAAAATCCTCTAAACTCAAAGGAATCCCATATAAGATTCCTAGAATTCTAATTGAACATTCTCTAGTAGCCTTCCACATGAGATTCTACCGACGATTCTACATACGGAATCTACGGATTTGGGAATTCTAAATGAAAATTTCTCAATAGAATTCCATACATGATTCTGTATGGATTCTGTATTATTACTATGTAAAAATTCCCAATGTAATTAGATATGATATTCTGTATGGATTTCTATGAGGAAATTTCCCATGGAATTTTTTTTAGATTCTATGTGGAATTGGACGCGAAATGTTATATGGAATAGGTTTTTCGATATCGAATTTTGTAGGCAAAACTGTGTATTTTCATAGGGTATTTCCATACAGAATTTCAAATGGAAATTCTTCATAGTAGTCCAGATGGAAATTCTTTATTGAATTCCATATGGATTTTTGTATGAACTGGAATTTTATATGGAAGTTTCATGTTCATATAATATGCTCCATCTCCGAATGGAAATTCCATGGAGTATTTCACACAGAATTTTTTCCCATGAGTTAATTTATTAATCCCTAAACTCCAACAATGGCATATCTTTTTTTGTAACAGCTTATTTATGTTTATGAATAAGTTTTCATAAATCTGCAGAGGTACTTTCAATTTTTTCTAGAATTCAAAAGTTGAAATGTTTCAAAGTTAAAGCTAAAGGCAAAAACTGAAACTTTTTCAGGGACCCAAACTTTTGGAACTTTTGGGTTTAAGAGTTTTAAGTAAATTTTAAAGGGAGGCAAAAAAATTAAAAGGTCCGTTATGGTGATGAGAGGCGTTTGCGCGAGTCAAGGTCATTTTACGAATTTCTGAGTCGACCTTTTGACAATATCTGAGGAACGTATGATTTACGGGGGCGCACAGTCGAGCACGAGAATGCAAGAGAAAATTTTACGAGTTGATGACTTTATGGGGGTTTATGGTGGCTGGCGTGTGGCCGTCGTCCGACCATAAGAAATGGTCGGACCATGTTCCTCGATATTCGTTCACAGAAAAAGGGCTCGACTCCTCACGCATCCTTGATCTTTTGATTTACAACAGAAGTTGGCCAAAATTGCGTTCGACGACTACGAAACGTGTGAAGGTGCTCATCATTGAAAGAGAACATCTTGAGTCCAGATTTGAGAAAAAAAACTACATATATGTCAAGAACCTTTTCTAAATTTCGTGTAAAATTTTTATTTTTAATGTTTAGCTTAATTTTTGTTCAGAATTATCAATATTGGCAATTATTATTTAATTATCGTTTCAAAGATAATATGTACATTGTTGATCTTCGTATTTTGGTGCTATACTTTTGATTTTTAAATTTCGTATTTATTGTTCATTTCTCACTTTCCAAATTTTGTTCCTGTATTGTTTCCTTATTTTTAAATTAATATTTGGACTTCGTCTCTCTTACTTTGGTGATTATCCTTGAATTTTATTCTTAAACGGATTATTTCACATCCGCTTGCTTTTATAAATCAGCGAAGTGTATAGGGCGTCGGTAAATAGAGGTAAAATCATAAATTAAAAGATTTTCCGTGCGTCGCGCGCCTGGTAAAGCAGCTCGCTTTAAATGGCGCGTTTATCGGACCGGTAAATCAAATATCGTTCACAACAAAACGAGTTACCGTAACTAGCGACCCCCGACCACCTTTGAATGCATTAGAGTGCTTCTGAGCTCTGATTTTTCCCCACCATAGATACTTTGGGCCCGATAGAGCAAAATAATCTTATATACGCATAATCGATTTGGTATGAAATATACTACAAATACTACGACATTTGATATTTTATTACAATTTGAAAGTGCATGAGCATGACCTGCAGCATTTGCAGGTGCAAAAAGTACTGCACTTGCAGATACAAAGTGTACTAGGAAAATTACTGCACTTGCAGATGCAAGGAGTATTGCACTTGCAGATACAAAAAATACTGCATTTGGATCTGCAAAAAATACTGCACTTGCAGATGCAAAGGATACTGGAAAAAGTACTGCACTTGCACATGCAAAAAGTACTGTCCTTACACCTGCAAGAAGTACTGCACTTACATCTGCCAAAAGTGCAGTCTTATACTACTCGCAGCGTTATCACTATTGGCAGCTACCTACTATAAGAATTGCAAAATTAACTGTTGCAGGAATTTCAATACTAACAGCTGCAGGAACTGCAAAATTTACAGCTGCAGGAACTGAAATACTAACAGTTACAGGAACTGCAATAATTTGCAGGAACTAAAGTATTCTGCAAGAACTGAGGCGCTTTTCAGTAACTGCATCAGAAACTACAGTGCTTTTAAGGAACTACAGAAGCTACAGAAATTGCAGTATTCTACAAGAACTACAGTACTCTGCAAGGACTACAGTACTCTGTACTACTGCACTTTGGAGGAACTATAGAGTTCTTGAGGAACTATAGTACTCTGGAAGCGCTATAGTACGCTGGAGAAGCTGAAGTACTCTGGAGGAACTTCAGTACTTTGCAGGAACTGCAGTACTTTTCAGGAACTACAGTACTCTGCAGGAGCAACAGTACTCTGCAGGAACCACAGCAGTCTGCAAGTATCACAGCACTCTGGAGGAACTGTAGAACTCTTGAGGAGCTGCAGTACAAATAGCTGAAGGAACTAGAGTACTCTTGAGAAACTGCAGTTCTCTGGAGAACTGCAGTACTCTGGAGGAACTGCAGTACTCTGGAGGAACTGCAGTACTCTGGAGGAACTGCAGTACTCTGGAGGAACTGCAGTACCTTGCAGAACCTGCAATACTTTCCAGGAACTGCAGTAGTCTGCATGAACTATAGTACTCTGCAGGAAATAGGGTATTCTGCAAGAACTACAGTACTCTGCAAGTTCCATAACACTCTGGAGGGACTGTAGTACTCTGGAAAAGCTGTAGTACTCTGAAGTATCTGTAGTTTTCACGAGGAACTGTAGTACTCTGGAGAAACTATAGTACTCTTCAGGAGCTGCAGCACAAATAGTAATTGCTGAAGGAGTATTCTGTAGAAACTGTAGTTCTCTGTAGAAATTGTAGTACTCTGGAGAAACTGTAGTACTCTGGAGGAACTGTAGTACTCTAGAGGAACTGTAGTATTCTGGAGGAATTGTAGTACTCTTGAGGACGCGTAGTACTCTTCAGAAGCTGCAGTACAAATAGCTGAAGGAACTGGAGTACTTTGAGGAACTATAGTACTCTCGAGGAACTTCAGTACTTTTCAGGAACAACAGTAGTCTGTATGAACTACAGTATACTGCAAATTCCACAGAACTCTGGAGGGACTGTAGTACTCTGGAGAAGCTGTAGTACTCTGGAGTAGCTGTAGTACTCTAGAGGAAGCTCTTCTGGAGCTGGAGGAATACTCTTCTGAAGCTGCTTTACAAATAGCAATTGCTGAAAGAACTACAGTATTCTAAAGAAACTACAGTTATCTGGAGGAGCCTTAGTACTCTGGAGGAACTGAAGTATTTTACAGGAACTGCAGTACTTTTCAGGTACCATAGTAGTCTCCACGAACTACATAACTCTACAGGAACTGTAGTTATTGCAGAGAATTGTAGGTCCTGCAGAGTAAGGACATGTAGTTCATGCAGACTACTGTTGTGCCTAAAATGAACTGCAGTTCCTGCAAAGTACTGCAGTTCCTCCAGGGTACTACAGTTCCTCCAAAGAACTGCAGCTTCTCCAGAGTACTATAACTATAGTTTTCTGCAAGAATTACGATACTCTGCAGGAACCACAGTATTTTGCAAGTAACACAGAATCCTGGGGAACTTTAGTACTCTTGAGGAACTGCAGTACTCTGGAGGAACTGTAGTACGCGGAAGGGACTGTAGCACTCTGGAGGACCTGTAGTACTCCTGCGGAACTGTAGTACTCTGAAAGAACTTCAGTACTTTGTAGGAACTGAAGTTATTTTCAGGAACAACAGTAGTCTGCATGAAATACAGTACACTGCAAATTCCACAACATTCTAGAGGGACTGTAGTACTCTGGAAATGCTGTAGTACTCTGGAGTAGCTGTAGTTCACTGGAGGAACTGTATAGTACTCTGAAGGAACTATAATACTTTTCTAGAGCTGCAATACAAATAGCAATTGATGAAAGAACTACAGTATTTTGAAGAAACTTCAGTTCTGTGGAGGAGCTGTAGTACTCTGGAGGAACTGAAGTACTTTGCAAGAACTGAAGTACTTTGAAGGAACTGCAGTACTTTTCAGGTACCACAGTAGTCTGCATTAACTACATAACTCTGCAGGATCTGTAGTTATGTCAGAGAACTGTAGTTCCTGCAGAGTACTGTAGTTCATGAAGACTACTGTTGTTCCTGAACAGTACTGAAGTTCCTGCAAAGTACTGAAGTTCCTGCAAAGTACTGCAGTTCCTCCAAAGTACTACAGCTCCTCCAGAGAATGTAGTTTCTTCAGTATACTATAAATATAATTCTCTGAAAGAACTACACTACTCTGCAAGTAACTACAGTATTCTGCAAGTAACACAGCATTCTAGAGGAAGATTAGTACTCTTGAGGAACTGTAGTACTCTGAAGGGACTGTATTTACTCTTCAAGAGCTGCAGTACAAATAGTTAAAGGAGCAGCAGTACTCTTGAGCAACTGTATAACTTTTTAGGAGCTGCAATAGAAATAGTAATACTTGAAAAATTACAGTATTCTGCAGGAACTACAGTACTCTGGAAGAACTGCAGTACTCTGCAAGAACTGCAGTGCTCTTCAGGAGCTGCAGTACACATAGCTGAAACTGCTTTAAGTGCAGTACACTCGAAATTACAGGAACTGCAAAACTAGAAGTTGCAGCACCTGCAGCTTCTGCAGCTATCGTATTAGAATTTTCAAAAAGTGCAGCACTTGTAGCTGCAGAAACTGCAGAACTTTTAACTGCAGAGTTTTAACTGCACTCTTATTAAAAAATATATCCATCTTTCTCCTTTAACCATTCTCGCCTTCCAACGAGAATGTCCAACTTTTTTTTCACCTAGCGTGTGAGCGATATAATTAGCCATTTTTTACATTCATTGATTAACGACAGATCTGACAGAAGATCGTGATACCGGCGATAGCGGTAATGACTCGTTGGTAGAAAATTCGGCTTTGGTTGAATGCAACTTCGGTCAGCGGGTGTTGGGGTGGGGGGGGGGGTAAAAGAGTGAAAAGGAAAGCTGTGACGCTGCGATGGCGTGAAAGGGGAAAGGGGAAGGAAGGGGATCCACATCGTCCTCAGTTCGCGCGACCGTAACACCCACGAATCTTTCCCGAGTGTTCTGCACTTCGAGTGGTGGGAATTGGTGGACCGCCTTCGGCTACGCCTACTATTTATTATGCGCAGCACTTCGACGCGCCAGGGAAGGGGAAGTCGGAAGTCGCGGGGAGAGGAGAGGTGGCGGTATTTCATGCATTTCGTAATTGGACGTCAATCACGAGCTGCAGAAGAAACTGAAGTAATTTTCAAGTTTCTGCACAATTTTTTTGTTTTTATTAGATTTATACTCTCTTTGGAGATTAAGATTTGCAGTGATGGGGAGGATGAAAATTGGAGTCAGTTAAAAATGAATTGATGGTAATTTTCGAATTGTAATTAATTACTGAAATGAAAATCAACCCTGTAAGGGCCAAGCCTAAAACCCGTTGAATAAAAATTCTGAAAAAATTCAGGAGTATAGTCATTTTCTGATCGATCTTTGCAATAATTTTTTTTTACTTTTGTAATTTTCTCGGCTTCTATTAAGTATACGATAACTTATAACCACCTTATGAGATGCAGAATAGTCCACTTTGATCCACACATTTATTTTGCAGAATTCTAAGCTTATTACATGAAAATTCCAGAATATCGTGAGTAGTGAGCGTTGCTCAGCTGAAACAGTGGCCTGGTGATTGTTGTCGATTAGTTTAATTAATAGAGTCGTTTTGATTATTTATTAATTTTTTTAGGAAAGGGATATGGCTTAGTGGTATATTAATAATGATAATGATAATAATAATAATAATTGTGTTTAGAAATTTTTAATTGCTGACTGGCCGTTGTACTTGACTTAGTCCGTACTAGCGGCCTTACGACCAGGTCCCTTCAGTGCCTGTGATAAATTTACAAAAAAAAAGAATAAATAAATTTAAAAAAAAATAATAATAGCAATAATAATAATGACAATCAGACTTGACTAATGGCCGTAGTAATTGCCTTAGTCCGTACTAGCGGCCTTACGACTCGAAATAATGATAGTCGCGGGGACGTGACATCTCCCCCCAGTTCGAGCATAGTGGTCTAAGTCTCTAAGAAGCGAGCTAGTATGCTCAAATTCTCGGTAAAGAATTATAGTTACAATATAATAATAATAATAAAAATAATAATAATTGTGTTTAGAGATTTTTAATTGCTGTCTTGTCGTTGTACTTGACTTAGTCCGTACTAGCGGACATACGACTCGCAATAATTATAGTCACAGGGACGTGACATCTCCCCCCCCCCAGTTCAAGCATATGCTCAAGTTCTCGGTAGAGAATTATAGTTCAAATATAATAATAATAATAATAATAATAATAATAATAATAATAATGTGTCTTCTAAGACTGGAAGTCAGAAAAAAGCATCGATTATTGTGGAGGAATTTAATAAAATGGCAATCAGCACAGAAATCTCGAATCTCACCGCAAAATCGTTTCGATTCGGAACTGGTGCTCGACTTTCACCATAGAATCCCAAAATTGACTCCTCGGGTCGGCGAACAATTCTGGCGTGAAAGAGGCGAGTGAAGAGACAGGATGACGAAGTGGCATTTTGCAGGGAATCGAATCATGACGCCGCGTAACGGGGAAGGACACCATGGTATTTAGCTATGCCTAATTTAATTTCAAGTGTATTTATAAATATTTTCTTACTTCAGTGATAGAATTCTTTCTAATGAAATGGAAACATTTAATCATTCTCGATTCCTTCCTTTTTTGAAATTATTATAAACGTCTTTTCCTGCATTGTTGAGGAACGAAACAAAGTACATTGTAGACAATTTTTTGGATTTCTTTTATCGTATTTATTTCCTTAAGTTTGAGAGTTAATAAATGTTCTCTGACTTCAAAATCGGTTAGTTATTTCTCGAGTTTTTGGCGATTTTAAAAAGCGCTGAATCGCTGCGTAGCATTAAACTCCTGACCGAAAATTCCAGCTGCTAATTTTTTCAGGTCTTTTGTCTGTTTAATATGTCAGTGGTTCTGAGATTTGAAAACTTGTTTAGGAGTTTGAATATCGAATCAATATTGACATTTTTATGATCGATTTTAGATAGCGCCGTTTGGCAAAGGCAGCTGCGCAGTCTTGAGGCTCCAATAAAACTTTTCCGCTAACAGTATTACAGGACTTGTTATGCTTTTTTTTATTTCAGAGTAACTGAAATTTAGGAATTAATTAGAAAATTGAAAATCGAATCAGTATTGACATTTTTATGACAGGTTTTAGACAGCGCCGTTTGGTAGCAGAAGTTGCGCAGCCTTGGGGTTCTAATAAAAACTCTCCACTGTCAGGTTTTTAGGGCTTCTTATGAAATTCTTATGTCAGGGTATCAGAGATTTATGAATTGCTTTGAAAATTGAAAATCGAATTATTATTTACATTTTGATGACCGATTGTAGACAGAGCCGTTTAGCAGCGTAAGCTGCGTAGCCTTGAGGCTTCAATAAAAATTTTCAGCTGTCAGGTTTTTAAGATATTTTATTAATTTCTTATTCCAGAGCATCTAAGATTTAAGAATTGCTTTGAAAATTGAAAATCGAATAATTATTAACATTTCTATGATTGATTTTAGATAATGCGATTTGGCAGCGTAAATTGCGCAGGCTTGAGGATCCAATACAAGTTTTCAGCTGCCATTTTTTTCGTACTTATTGTCCATTTCGTATTTCAGGGAGTCTAAGATTTAAGAATCGCTTTGGAAATTGAAAATCGTTTCATTATTGACATTTCTATGACCGATTTTAGAAAAAGCGGTTTGGCAGCGGAAGCTACGCAATCTTTAGGCTTCAATAAAAATTTTCAACTTTCAAGTTTTTAAGAGTTTTTATCCACTTCTGATTTCAGAACAACTAAGATTTAAGAATCACTTTGGAAATTGAAAATCGAATAATTATTGAGATTTCTATGACTGATTTTTATATAATGCGATTTGGCAGCATAAATTGTGCAGCCTGAAGATCCAATACAAATTTTCAGCTGCCAGTTTTTTCGCACTTATTACCCATTTCGTATTTCAGGGAGTCTAAGATTTAAAAATAAATTCGATATTTAAGAATCAAATCATTATTCTCATTTTTAAGCCTGATTTTAGAAAATGACGTTTGGCAGGATAAACTCCACAGTCTTAAATATACTGAACTTCCTATTCAACCAGAAGATTTCTCTTTCTGAAGACTTTGAGGTATTTAGTGGATAAAGAGAAACATGTGGAGGTCTCTGGTAACAATGAGTGGAGGTCTCTCAGTCACAGGAACCATTCGAATGGAAGTCGTTTCCCGGACTTGCGACCTGGTCGTATAGCCATTAACGAATAAATGATTTTACAGGGTGGCAAACTTAAGTTTATTTTATTGCACGAGGAACAAACTGAGCCCTTCGAAACGGTCCTTGGCTTGAAATGTACCAAATGAACAAATACAAAACGAGTCAGACGAGTTCCTCGTAATTATTTACGACCTCAGTTTATGTATTTACTGTACTGCAATTTCTAGTCATTTACCTTCTGATTGTCGATCCCGAGTCGTTCGATAAATTTATGATTACCCTGCAATTTGGCAAATTTATGACCGCACGAGCCTTGAAGAATCAGCACGCGTATGGAGTCATGCCCGACACGATATTTTTTAAGAGTGGGGACAGGAAGACCAAAAAAGGAAAGATCATGTAAAAATTATATTCCATAATATTTTTGGATTTTGTTGTTTGTTTCATAATCAAGAGGATTTGAGGTTCACAAATTACTTGATTAATTGAAAAACAGGTTGGTAATTTCACAGTTAGGATAGATTTTAGCGAATGATATTTGGTAACGTCAGCTACTCAACCTTCAATGTATTAGAAAAACTTTTAAGTGTCATATTTTATTTGCTTATCATCCTTTTTTTATTTCAGGACATCTAAAATTTAAGAATTAATTTGAAATATAAAAGTCGAATCAGTTTTGTCATTTTTATGGCCGATTTTGGATAGTGCCGTTTGGCAACGGAAGCGCGGTAGCCTTAAGGCGCCAATAAAAACTCTTAGCTGCAAGAATTTTAGGACCTTTCTTATTTCACGGCATCCGAGATTTGGCAATTGCTTCGATAATTGAAAATCGAATCGTTATTCATATTTCTATGACTGATTTTAGAAAGTGGCATTTGGCAGTGTTATCTGCGTAGCCTAAAGCTATATATAAAAATGCTCAACTGACTTATTGGACTTATTATCTATTTCTTATTAACTCCTAAGATTAAGAAGTTAATATGTAATTTGAAAATCGAACCAATATTGGCATTTCTGTGACCGATTTTGGAAAGTGACATTTGGCAGCGTAAGCTACAGAGCCTAAAGCTTCCTATAAAAACACTCGAATGCCAGTTTTCTCACATTTATTTTCCATTTATTATTCAAAGGTATCTTAGCCTTAAGAATAAATTTGAAATTTGAAAATCGAATCAATATTGAAATTTCTGCAACAGGTTGTAGATAGGGCCTTTTGGCAGCAGAAGCCGCGCAGCTCAAAGCTTCCAATAAAAACTCGCAGCTGTCATTTTTTTAAAACTCATGATGCATTTTATATTTCAGAGCTTCTAAGATTTAAAAATTACTATCAAACTTTAAAAGCGGTTAAAAATTACATTAGTTACATTAGTTACAATATACTTTATGCGGCGCTCTTAAACTGTGCAGCCTTCAAGTTAGAAAAAACCATCTTTACAATACTATTTTTTGGGCTTAAAGCACATTATCTTTTTTATCTCAACCTGGCATTTTAGAAGAAAGATATTATTCTATAAATTCACATTATGTAATTACAATTATTAATTAAATTTAATTAATTAAATCCTTGGCAGCGTAAGTCTCAAGCCTTCCACCGGTAATTGTGGGCATTCTTATTGTCACAACTCCATGCAAATTCACTCAAAACAGCCAGAAGGGCGGTGCATTATCAAACTGAGTGACAAATCACCTCGACAAACCTCAACGCATAAAGAATCTTGCTGAGTTTTCTAAAGGCTATACAGTTGTGGCAGACCACACATAACTCGAGAGACCTTGAATCGGAATAGGCGTATCACCACACAAAACCCACAAAGAGGATTAGGGTGTCGATCTGGGCGTGGTGGGAATATTTTTGACAAATTTACAACAGCACGATGACGGATTTGCCGCTAAATACTCGCTCTTCCTTATCCGTTACTAGGAATCGCCGGAAATCTATATGCAAACGCTGGTCAAAAGTCGAGTGTCCCTTAAAGTCATTTACCCTCGGATGCTGGAAAATATGACTTATTATGAGTTCCAACATTTTCCAGGGTTGTAACTCCTAATTTTAAAAGTGATTTTAAAAATTCTTCTAAAGTTTATACTTTCCCAGAAACAACAGTTTTTTAATTTGATCTCTTTTTCATAAAAATATTTGAAATCGTTTGAAAATCAGCGCTCAAAATTTGAGTTTAATTACCTATAAAATAAGCCGGAGACATTGAAAATACCGAAGAAATTGAAAAAATAATAACGGATTTTCTGAAATGGCCTTTATTGATTTTCGACAATAACTTTGCAACCGTTTATCCTTTTTCTAATTTTCTGAGTTCATTTTGAAGCTAATAGTGCCTAGTTTTCCATCATTCATTCCCAGAAAGTTACAAATATTTTTCCCCTAAAAGTTGCAAGTAAAACAATTCTAGAGATGTATTTCATTGACTAAGAATCTTGGCTGCCTTTTTACTCAAATTTTGGCAATTTTAAATTTAGACTTTTAGTGACGGCCCTGTGACTTATGATAGTAAAGAGACCAAGTACCACCGGTGACACTCCCAGAGGCTGAAATTTATTATGGTTGTACACTGGCGCATGCACCGGCTGGTATAATCAAAGCCCCTTCTGGGCTGGGGGTCCCATAACAAGGGGATTATGGGGGATTAACCACGGTTAAGTTGAGTCCACAGTAGCATTTAACTTCGGATTAGGCGGACTGTTGGCACTCGGACGCCTTCGAAATTGGCAAAACTTGACAGATAATCTGGTTAAAACGTCACTCTAAGGCTCTGAGCTCTAAGCGCTTCGAGGAGAACGAGAGATACGCCAAAATATTTTGAGGATCACGCAGATTATTTTCTTGACACTTATGCCTTTCGATATAATCCCCTTTCGATTCTGCTACGTCTTTAGAGAGTGAATTTTATTTGCGGAGCGCTCATGTTCCAATAAAAACTGCTCACTTTCAATATTATATTATTTATTGTCTTTTTCTTATTTTCTGGTGTCTTAAATTCAAAACTTAGTTTTTTATTTTTAAATTTCTATTGTAGTTTAGTATTTCTAAATTACTATTACAGTTTAGTAGTTATGGAGAATTACAGACTGGGATCTTTAACAGAATTACCTACGCAGCCATAAAGGTTGCGTAAAAACTCTCAGGGAACAGAATTTTTTTATTGATAGTGCATTATTCATTCCAGCGCATCTGAGATTTAAAAATTATTCCGAAATTTCGAAATCGGTTCTATACTTTTGTTGATATGACCGATTTTAGAATGCGACGTTTGGCAACGTTAGCTGCACAGGATTAAAAATCTCAGAAAATATTTTAGACGTCAGCTTTTAGGGAATATCGCCAATTTCTGATTTTAGGAGGTCTAAGATTTCAGATTTAATTTATAATTTAAAAATTCTTTTGATATTCTCATATTTGCGACTGATTTTAGACAGCGACGTTTTATTACATTAACTGCGCAGCCTAAAAGCTCCAATAAAAACTCTCAGCTGTTGGGTTTATTGGACTTATTATTATTTTCTTCCTTCAGGGTATCTAAGATTTAAGAATTAATTTTAAATTTAAAACTCGAATCAATATTGGTATTACTGTGACCATTTTATAAAGTGGCGTTTGGTAATGTTAGCTGCGCAGCCTAAAGTTTCCAATAAAAACTCTTGGCTGTCAATTTATTCGCACTTATTATCTATTTCTTATTCAAGGGTGTCTATGATTTAAAAATAAATTAGAAATTTTAAAATCGAATTAATATTGACATTTCTGTGACAGATTTTAGGAAGTGGATTTTGGTAGTGTAAGCTGCGCAACCTTGAAGATCCTATATAAATTCTCAGCTGCTAGATTTTTATATGTATTATCCTTTTCTTCTTTCAGGATTTCTAAGGTTTAAGAGTTAATTTGAAATTTCAGAATCGAATCAATATTGAAATTTTTATGGCTGATTTTTAACAGCACCGTTTAGCAGCGTTAGCTGCGCAGCATTAAGCTTCCAATAAAAACTCTTAGCGGTCAGTTTTTTAATATTTAATATCTGTTTTATATTCAAGAGGATGTAAGATTTAATCATTAATTTAGAATTTCAAGATCGAATCAATATTGGCATTTCTGTGACCGATTTTAGAAAGTGGTGCTCGAAAAGATTCGCAAAATAATCTGCACAATCTTGAAGATCCTATAAAAAATCTCGGCTGCTAGGTTTATTGGACTTATTATCATTTTCTTCTTGGTTATCTAAAATTTAAGAATTAAATTGAAATTTTAAAATAGAATCAATATTGTAATTTTTGTGACCATTTAATTTTAGAAAGTGCAAAGTGGTGTTTGGCAGTGAAAACTGTACAGCCTAAAAGCTCCAATAAAAACTCTCAGCTGCTAAGTTTATTGAACTTATTATTAATTTCTTATTCCAGAGCGTCTAAGGTATAAGGATTAATATGAAATTTGAAAATCGAGTCAATATTGGCATTTCTGTGATCCATTTTAGAAAGTGGCGTTTGGCAGTGTAAGTTGCACAAGTTGAGGATCTAATAAAAACTCTCAGCTGCTAGATTTTTTAATTAATTGTTTTAATTTACTGATCATGTTTCATTCTCGGAGTCTAAGATTTAAAAGTTATCACACAATATAATGATTTCTCATCTCTGCTTGATTCTTTCATTCGAAACAAAATTAAGGACTTTTTACTATAATTTCTGGGACCTCAAGCTGGGTTTTCACAATTCCAAGAAAAAATTAACAGATTGATGAGGGTGGTCCGAATTACAATTCTGAGGAACAACGAAACTTATTAAAGTTATTCAACAATTTTCTACGTTCAAGAATCTCGCTACCTCGGATACTGGATTCGATCCATTTCTCATCTCCACCACCCTTCGTGCGATAAGGCCCATTGTCCAATCCGGACTAATAAAAGGAAGAAATGGGTCCGTCGGCTTATTCGGACACGTAATGGCGTCATTTCCCTGTCAAGCATTTCTGGCGCAAATTAATTTATCAAGGCAGCCGCTTTGGGCATCAGTCCTCGCACTCCAGGCTGGACCGGACGACTAAGAAATTGCTTCGCTTTTTGCCGAAAGACCAAGCCATATTAGGAGCCAATTGAAGAGCAAAATTCGAAAGCAAAATTTCGTCCCTTGTATCCTAATTTAAGGGGACATTAAAATTTGAATCAAACTCTGTGGCTGCTTTGAAAAAAAAGGAACCCCTTGCTTTAAAAATTCCCTGTCGAAAGATATAAAATTTTATTTTTGATAAAACTGTCAAGGGAAGAAAAGGACTATTATAATTTTGATCTGTTGTGAATGTATTAATTTTCAGTAAATTTTAAGGTCAGAGAGTGAAGTGTAAGGTCGAATATACGCAAGAGCAATTAGGCGGTAGGAAGTCTCCACGGCGAGATAGGCGCGGCGAACGCGAATTTACCATGGATACCTTCCGAACAGCAACCGTATCTCATTAATTGCCTCTAATAATAGGTAGGACCCCAAGCTACTGGCAACGTGTGCTTTACTTATTTATAGTTACCGACAGTTTATAAACCCAATGATATGCGTGAAAGGATCGTTAACCGAAACGTAACTTTGTCGGGAGATAATTGTTGCTGTGCTTAAATACTTCTAATTGTAAAAATATACAACCGATTTTGAAATTTTATAATGATTTTTAAATCTTAGACACTCTCGAATGAGAAAAATACCATGAAGTCATAAGTTTTGAAAGCCAGGAGTTTTATTGGAGCTTTTAGACTGAGCAGCTTATGTCACTAAAGGCCGAAATGTAAAATAAGTCCCAATAACAATAATACGCATCCGATTTTGAAAACCATAATTATTTCTTAAATCCGAGAACCCATGGAATAAGAAATGGATTATAGACCCAAAAATTCTGACCACTGAGAGATTTTATGGAAGCGATTTTATGCGTCTAGTGTTACCAAACGTCGCTTTCAAAAATCAGTAGCGAATCTGACAATATTAGGCCGATTTTTAAATTATGAATTGGGACTTGAATATTAGATCCCCTGAAATAAGAAATGGATGATAAACCCAAAAAAGCTGGAGATTAAAAAAATTTTATAAGAGCTTTAAGGCTGCGCAGCGAATGCCTTTGAAGCTTACTGTCTAAAATTGGTCGAGAAAATGAGAATATCAATCCGATTTTTAAATTATAGATTAAAACTTAAATCCTAGATCCCCTGAAATAATAAATGGACCATAAACCCTAAAACTCCAGCGTCTGAAAGATTTTGTAGGAGCTTTAATGCAACGCAGCTAACGCTGCTAAACGGGGCTATCTGATATCAGCCATAATTATGACAATATGAAATCGATTTATAAATTGTGAATTAGGTCTTCAATCTTAAACCTCTTGAAACAAGAAATGGGTAATAAATCCAAAAAAAAGGTAGACTAAAAGTTTTTGTTACAAATTTCATGAAATGCTGCTGACGCTGCGAAACAGCGTTATAGAAAGTCAATCGTAAATATGACAATATAGTATTGATTTTCAAATTATGAACTCAGTCTTAAATCTTAGAACTACTTGAAGAAGAAATGGAAGATACACCCAAAAAATTGGGTGCCTAAAAGATTTTATGGGAGCTTTAACGCTTTGCAACGAATGTGTCCAAACGTCACTGTTTTAAATCGGCCATCAATATAAAAATATCTAGCCGATTTTTTAATTATAAATTGAGTCTTGAATCTTAGACACCCCGAATTAAGAAATGGACAATAATATCAAAAAAGCTAATGTGCACAAAATTTTATGGGAGCTGTAGACGCTATGGAGGAAGAATCAAACAACAAACTCTAAAAAGCTGCCGATTAAAAGATTTTTTGGGCGCTTCAATATTTAAGACCCAAAAGATATCACAATTTTTTTTAAATTCACTTTTTAATGAAAATAATCTTACTAAAATATCTCGGGAATTCGTTTAAGACTGACCTCCTCATCAAGGCCGCAGTAGCGAGAAGCCGATTCATTAACGGCCGCGAGGTCGCGCAAACCAGCCAGGACTTCCCGCGAAGAGACTCGGGCCTTACTAGGATGAAAATGAAGAGGGGAAAAGAGAAAGAAGAAAAAGATGGTGGTAAAATAAAGGAGGCGAGGAGGCAACAACGGGTATCCGAGTCGGCACGATCAAGCGTCGATGACTGGACAACTTCTACACTTTACACTCTTTACAAAACTGGTGGGACTTACGTGAAGGGAGAAAGGGGGGTCTTAAGGCTCTTGAGAGTAGATATATCCTGGTAGGCCCGAGAAATGGCGGCTGAGGCGACGTCCTCGTCGGGCTATGGGGCAAATTAGGTAAAAACAAAACACCTCCTCGCATCTCAGAGTTGTGCCGCTGTTACTAGGATCTGGTAGCGGCAGAAAAGAGGGAAAAGAAGATGATGATGAGGAAGAAGAAGAGGAAGATGACTGAGAACGAGATGCCGAGGGACCTTCAAGTCCCACCGACTCACGTTAATGGGCCCTGCGAGTAATTAAGCATCGGTATTAGCGCCGGATCTGCTATAAGTCCCAAGTCCGGCCCTTTGGGTTCGGTATAATATAAAGGAAGCTTAACAGGTACAGAACGAGCTTGAAGGTTTGCAGGTTCAAGTTTAAGATGAGTCATCAAAGGGCGTGAGGCTCAGTTTCATTCGCGATACGTTTTGATGGGGATTTGTTGCCGGAGGATGTTTTTGGGACCTACAACGAAATGGATCCATTTCCGGGCCTTTATGAAAGTCAAAGTGGTTAAGTTTGTTGCATTGTCTCAAATTAGATGTGGGAATTTGAATTTATAATTTGTTAGCGGTTTGGTAAAAATAAGATGAAGTTCGGCTGCATAGCGTTCATGCTTCAGTAAAAATCTATACCGTCTAGATTTTTTTGCTTTTTGGTTTATTTCTTATTTCAGGGTATCTGAGATTTAAGAATCAATTTGAAATATCAAAATCGAATCAGTTTTATCATTTTTATGACCGATTTTAGATAGCGCCGTTCGGCAACAAAAGCTGCGCAGTATTGGGCTCCAATAAAAACTCTCCGCTGCAAGGTTTTTAGGACTGATGATGTATTTCTTATTTCAGGGTGTCTAAGATTTAAGAATTAATTTAAAATTTCAAAATCTGATCAATATTGACATATTTATGAGTGGTGTTAGACAGCGACAATTTGGCAGCAAAAACTGCGCAGTCTTGAGGATCCAATAAAAACTCTCAGATACCAGGGCTCTAGGACTACTTATTTATTTCTTATTTCAGGGCATCTAAGATTTAAGAATCAATTTGAAATTGCAAAATCGAAATAGTTTTGTCATTTTTATAACCGATTTTAGATAGCACAATTTGGCAACAAAAGCTGCGGAGCATTGGACTCCAATAAAAACTCTCCGCTCTGCGAGGTTTTTAGGACTTATTATGCATTTCTTATTTCAGGATATCTGAGATTTAAAAATTAGTTTGCAATTTCAAAATCGAATTAATATTGGCATATTTATGAGTGGTTTTAGAGAGCGACGATTTGGCAGCAAAAAGTGCGCAGTCTTGAGGCTCTAAATAAAAACTTTCAAAAACTTTCAAATTTCAATCTTAGGACTGCTTGTCTATTTCTTATTTCAGGGCATCTAAGATTTAGAAATTGCTTGGAGAATTGAAAATCGAATTAATATTGACATTTCTATGACTGATTTTATGCAATGCCGTTTTTCAGCATAACCAGCGCAGTCTTAAGCTTTCAATAAAAATTCTTAGCTGTCAGTTTTTAAATACTTATTGTCCATTTCGTATTTGAGGGAGTCTAAAATTTGCAAATTAATTTGAAATTTTAAAGTCAATATTGTTATTTTTACTCGCGATTGTTGACTGCGATGCTTTAGCAGAATTCGCTGTGCAAACTCAAAGTACCAATAAAATCCCTTAGCTCCGAATTTTTTTAACTTATCTTATTTTAAAACGTTCCAGATTTAAGAGCCATTGTCAACTTTGAAAATCGGTTCTATATTCTCGTAGTTATAACACATTTTACGAAGCGCCGTTTGTCAGCTTTAGCTGCGCAGTTTTACAGCTTTAAAAAAAACTATTAACCGTCAGATTTTTCGGTTATATTGTCCATTACCTGTTTTAGAATTTCTGAGATTTCAAAGTCATTCCCTGACTTGAAAATCGGTTCTTTATTCTCCTAGTTATACCACTTGTTACGAATAGCCTTTTAGCATCGTTAGCTGTGCAATCTTTCAGCTCCAATATAAACCATCAGCTACCCGATTTTTTTCATTTATCGACTGTGTCCTATTTCAGAGTATGAGACATTTAAAAAGAATTGCCTAATTTAAAAATCGGTACTATATTATTAAAGTTATAACAACTTTTAGAGAGCGACGTTTTGACAGAGTTAGTTGCGCAGTCTTTCAGCTTCACTAAAAATCATCAGCTGGCCGATTTTTTTCATTTATTGCCTGTTTCCTATTTCGGGGCATCAGAAGTTTAAAAAATATTGCCTAATTGAAACATCGGTACTATATTATAAAAGTTATAACAACTTTTAGGGAGCGACGTTTTGATAGCGTTAGTAGCGCAGTCTTTAGTATCTGCAATAAAATCGCTTCGCTGTCAGTTTTCCACCTCTTAAATCGCTCACTCGTTCCCATCATCTTCTCCATCCTTCTCAGTAGAGATTTCTCTCCTTGTAAGTTAAATCCAGTAGCTGATTCCAATCCGACACGGGGCGATCGTAGGGGCCAGATAACTCTCCTTGGCGCACGATCGGCAAACAAATGGATCTCGGATCTTGCCGAGCGATCGTTTTAATTAAACTGCCGCACCGATGATGGAAGCCATTATATTATATCGAGTGGTGGCAAGAGGTGGTGAAGGGGCCATGGCTCTTGTTATTAAATCGTCGTTTCGTTACCCGAGGTGCCGACGCCCGAGGTAACAAACTGTGACGTTGTAGATAATACCATTTCTCTTCTTCTCTTTTCTCGCGACCAATCACCTCCTCGAACATCGAATCTTGTTCACGCTGATCTCTGCACCACCTATGACGCTGATGCGCTGATTACTTTCATAAATAATTCTTCGGACGCGTAATTCTGAGTGTCAGAAACGGTTGAAGATGTCGAAGATTTTCTGCCAGAAAAGGGGTAATTGTAACTTTAAACTAAGCCCAAGAAGTTTGGAAAAGTTTGAGTAGTTGCAAAGTTATTGAGAAAAGAAAAAAATGTGAGTAAAAAATTTTTCTTAAATTGTCTATAACTTGTGAACCGTTTGACTCTTTTTAACCTTCTTCGGCTCATTTTAAAGCTTTTGTGGCCCAATTTATGATAAAAAATTCTGAAAAGCTTTGTCTGAGATTCAAGTAAATAGAAGAAAACCATTTAATTTTCTGTCATCTCCGTAAAAATGATTAAAACTTTTTGCAAATTAGTGATTATAAACTGTGTAGAATTGGCTTCAAAATGGGCCCAAGAACTTGAAAAAAGGTTCTAATTCTGAAAAGTTACACTAGAACACCCAAAATATTTCCCTTTTTGAATTTTCAACAATAACTTCGCAACCGATTGACCTTTTTCCAATTTCCTGGGCTCGTTTTGAAGCTAATGCCTTCTAGTTTTTTCTTACTCTTTTCCAAAACTTTTCAAACATTTTTCATCAAATGGCAATACGTAGAACCCATGTTTACAAGACAAATTTTGCTTTTGACTTCGGAAATACTTGGAAAAAGTGGCACTTCGTTTCTAGGCAAAGGGGGCGTTCGGAGTCGAATTAATGATTCGAACTCGTCCTTTAGAGGGAAAAAATGGCGATCCACGTGCTCAGGAATGGCGAAAGAGAGGGCACCTTGTTCCTCCCATGAGTTGATTAGTCATTACCTAGAGATGGTGCATCATTCTACTGATCCGCTGGCGGCTCCCTGTGTTACAGCTGAGGCTGCCGTTCATTGTTACTCTAGAAAAACTTCCAAGTGGCAAGCTGGAATGAAAAAGGGAGAGAGGGAGAGACGAGATGAGAGCAAGACAAGGAGAGCGGAAAAAAGTGTGAACCTGGATAAAGCAGGAGTGGAGAGTCTCGTTTGAGGTAGCCGCCGGCTCATTCACGTTTCGAAATGAGATCGACCTCTCTCTCCCTCTTCTCCTTTTGCCCTCTCTCTCTTTTACTCTCTCGAGTGCGTGAGATCACCTTTTCGACACCTGATAGACTCCAGGAGGACTTTAACTTCAAGAGACTTTTAAATCTTTCCTGATCTGCTTCATTGTCAAGAAGATAATCGATGATCCACTTTGCACCAAGTGTACCACTTACCCCTAAATGTAGAATTCCAAATCCAAGTTTTGAAGTCCATTTTGGATTGACAAGTCTAACCCAATTTGGAAGGGGTATCCATTTATAACAAAATTATATTTAAGAAGAGCTAAGTGAAAGGTTGACCTTGAATCTAACAATTGATACAGCCATAGGATTATGTATTAGGATTATAGTGGTTTCTACAAAATTAGGGTCGTTACAAGGTGCAGAAGAACTAGCAGGTTAATAAACCGATTGGATGATTGCAGGTTCCCCCACACAAAGAACCATACCTGTTGAACCTTCGCTTTCTTGTTTAGGAGAGACGTTAGGGTTAGGATTATAAAGACTAGACACTCTGGAAACTAAATCGAAAAATGAATAAGCAGATACAGCACAAGTGTGTCTACTGCAATCGAAACACACATCTGCCAGGTCGTGTTTACAGGTGGCAGATTCTGCTTTGGACAGTGGTGCCCAATTGGGTTTTCCGATTTCAAAATTCTTCAAGGTACACTAAAGGAGGATTTAGGACTTAGGATTTATGATCAGTTTTTAATTCCCGATTCGCTGAGATTCGAAAATTAGTTCTCAATTTAAAAATTGGTGATATACTTCAGTAGTTAGATGCGATTTTAAACAGCGACGTTTGGCTGCGTTAGCTGCGTAACATTAAAGCCCAAATAAAATTTTTTGCACATCAGTTTTTTTGGGTTTATTCTCCTTTTCTTATTTTAGGGGGTCTAAGATTCAATTCCCAATTTATAATTCAATAATCGGCTTGATATTGATAATGGTGACCGATTTAAGACAGTGACGTTTGGATATATCCATTACGCAGCTTTAAAGCTCCCATGAAATTTTGTGCACTTTTGCTTTTTTTGGTTTATTATCCATTTCTTATTGCAGAGGGTCTAAAATTCAATTCTCAATTTATAATTTAATAATCGATTTGATATTGTTATATTGATAACCGATTTAAGACAGTGACGTTTTGACACATTCATTGCTCAGAATTAAAGCTTCCTTAAAATTATGTGCGCTTCTGCTTTTTTGGGTTTATTGTCCATTTCTTATTACAGGGGTCTAAGATTCAATTCCCAATTTATAATTTAATAATCGGCTTGATATTGTTATATTAGTGACTGATTTAAGACTGACATTTTGACACATTCGCTGCGCAGCGTTACAGCAACCATGAAATCTTTCATGCGAAATTTTTTTTAGGTATATTGTCCATTTTTCATACAGGGGGTTTAAGATTTAAGTCCCAATTAATAATTTAAAAATCGGCTTGATATTGTTATATTCATGATCGATTTAAGACAGCGACGTTTAGATATATCCATTACGCAGCTTTAAAGCTCCCATGAAATCTTTTAGGAGATAATTTTTTCGGATCGGTTGGTCATTTCTTATTACAGTGGGTCTAAGATTCAAGTCCCAATTCGTAATTTAAAAATCGGCTTGAAATTTTGATATTCGTGACCGATTTAAGTCAGTGACGTTTAGACACATTCGTTGCGCAGAATTAAGGCTTCCTTAAAATTTTATGCGCTTCTGTTTTTTGGGTGTATTGTGAATTTCTTATTACAGGGGATCTAAGATTCAAGTTTCAATTTATAATTTAAAAATCGGCTTGATATTCTGAATATAACAATATGAATATAAAAATATTCATAACCGATTTTAGACAGTAAGGTTCGGGCACATTGGCTGCGCAGCCTTAAAGGTCCTACCAAATTTTTTGCACAGCAGTTTCTTTGGGCCTATGGACTATCTCTTATCCCACGGGGTCTAGGGTTCAAGACAAAATTCATAACTTAAAAATCAGATTAATATTGTAATTTTTACAACTGATTTTAGGCATTGAGTTTCGGGTACATGAATTGCGCAGCATTAAAGCTGCCATAAAATCTTTTGGGCGCCAAATTTTTGGACTTATCACCCACTTCTTATTTCAGAGGGCCTAAATTTAAAGTTCTAATTCGTAATTTGAAAATTGGCCTAATCTTGTCATATTCACAACCGATTTTAGACAGTGGAATTCGGACACATTAGCTGCGCAGTCCGATCTTCCATAAAAGTTTGTACATATTAGCTTTTTGATATTTATTTATATCCATTTATATCCATTTCTTATTTCCTGGGATCTAGGATTTAAGAAAAAATTTCAGACTTTAAAACCGGATCTTAATTGTTGTAATTATGACAACTTTTACAATTCGACGTTTAGTGACGTGAGCTGCGCAGTCTGAAACCTTGAATAAAATTTCCTAGTTTTGACTTTATGGTTCATTTCTCATTTCGCGGTATCTAAGATTTAAAAATAATTTTAAAATTTTAAAATCGTTTCCGTAGTTTTGTAGTTTTGATCGATTTGAGAAAACGGCGCTTTTCAGCATTAGCTGCTCAGCCATAAAGCTTCTTTAAAAACACCGAGCTTCAACTTTTTTCTTACTTTATTGACTCTCAACTATTTTAGGGTATCTAAGCTTCAAAAATAATTTCCTAATTGAAAAATCTATTATATCTTATTAAATTGTTACTAACAAATATCTTTAAAAAATCTCTAAATTTATTTACAAACTCTACAGTTTCAATTCCTAGACATCGAGAATCAACTAACATTTCCTGCAATTCTATTTTTTGTCTAGCTCTCCTCAATAATGATGATTTCACAGGAGCAACATTGAATCATCGTTGAGAGTCTCTGGGACCGTCGGTAGCATGAAAGTTTAATTAATGATGCTCTCGAGTCCCGGGTTCATTCATGCCTCGAAGAATCCCTGGGCCTCGTGCGTCTTAAGCAAAAAGTCATGGAACACAAAAGACTAAAAAGGAGTTTACGTAGGGGGGATTATGGAGAAGGAGGGGAATGTAAAAAAAGTTAAAAAGTGGTCGCATTGTGGCATCGATTGTCCTTTTTTTCGGTTCTCGCCGACCCGCTGCGGACATGATCGCCTGCAGGGAAAACTTCATATTCTTCTATTTTTGACAGACTAATTCCAGAAGCTTAATTACCTTGTAGATGGAATCGACCTTCAACATCGATTTCATTCTTCTTTATAGATCGACACCACACTAAATTAAATATGAAATGAGAGGGATATAAATATAAATTTTTTACCACCTGATCTACACTTTTATTTTTGGATACAATAATATATATATATATATATATATATATATATATATATATTAGTTTATTAATTTATTAATTTCTAACTATATTAATATGTGAAATTGTATTTTCATTTTTGATGGGATGCTATTGCTAGTTAAACTCTCGTAGACAACCCGGACGTCCTTGTTACATTCCAAGGATACTTGCGCCTTTTATTCTGGAGACAGAATGTAAACAGGAACGAGCGTGACATCAAAATGGAAATATACATCCCGGAGCGTGCAGAATCTGTAATATCAGCTAACCTCACATATCCAATGCAGAGCCTTAATGCCCCATTCTTAAGAATGTGCAGTAAGAAGTGTAATATTGTAACAATAAGACAAGAATGCAGGAAGAAAAGTCAAGAAATGGAGTTCAATTGTGTCCAATATGAATCCAATGAAGAATTGAAAAAGTAGATTAAAAAAAATTATCCACCGTGAAACATTTATGTTTCATTAATGAATAGCTGGTGCTTAGTACACACTGGATAATAGCACTCGTCGGCTGCCTACTCAAAATGATATCACTGGTCCGCTGTCTATATGGAAAAATTTTCACTGGTCCATTGCCCATAAAAAATGATGTCACTAGTCTTCTGCCTATTCAAAATGACGTCATTGATACGTTGCCTATTCAAAAAGATGTCATGGAGCCGCTGTCTATACGAAATGATGTCACTGTTCCGGTGCCTATTCAAAATGATGTTATTGATCCGCTGCCTTTATAAAATGATGTCACCGGGCTGCTAACTATATAAAATGATGTCACTGGTCCGCTGCCTATTCAAAATTATGTCATTGATCCGCTGTCTATACAAAATGATGCTACTAGTTCGCTGACTATACAAAATGATGTCACTGGTCCGCTGCCTGTTAAAAATGACGTCACTGGTCCGCTGTCTATACAAAATGATGCCACTGGCCCGCTGCCTGCACAGAAAGATGTCACTGGTCCTCTACTTATTCAAAATGATGTCACTGATCAGCTGCCTATATAAAATGTCACTGGTCCGCTTTTTATTCAAAATGATGTCATTGATCCGCTGCCTATACAAAATGATGTCACCGATCTGCTGCCTCTAAAACATGTCACTGGTCCGCTGCCTATATGAAACAATTTTCATTGGTCCAACGCCTATACAAAATGATGTCACTGGCCCGCTGTTTATAAAAATATGTCACTGGTCCTTTATCTATTCAAAATTATGCCACTAATCCGCTGCCTATACAAAATGATATCTTTGATTCGTTGCCTATATGGAATAATTTTCACTGGTTCCTTGCCTTTATAAAATGATGTCACTGGTTTGCTGCCTATACAAAATAATGTCATTGGTCTGCAGTCTATTCAAAATGATGTCACTAGTCCGCTCCCTATACAAAATGATGTTACTAGTCCGCTGCCTATACAAAGTGGTATTACTGGTCCGCTACTTGTTCAAAATGTCTGGTCCGCTACCTAATATATAAACCAATTTTCACTGATTCCCTGCCTATACAAAGCGATGTCACTGGTTCGCTGCCTATATAAAATGATGTCACTGGTCCGCTGACTATGCAGAAAGATGTCACTGGTCATTTGCCTATTCAAAATGATGTCATTGATTCGCTGCCTATACAAAACGATGTTATTGGCCCGCTGCCTGTAGAGAAAGATGTCACTCGTCCTCTGCCTATTCAAAATTCATTTATCAGCTGCCTATACAAAATGTCACTGATCCGTTGCCTATACAAAATTTTTTTTGTATTTTTGGCTGTCTGTGCAAAAATCCGTTGCCTATACAAAATTTTTTTTGTATTTTTCGCTGTCTGTGCAAAGTGATGTCACTGGTCCACTGCCTAATGGACCAGTTTTCGTACACGTTTCGCTCACCTTTAAACATACATCATGTTTTATTATTTAAAGCGGGACAATTGAATAAAATAAAAGATCCTTGTAGTCTGCAAGCTACGGTTCATCGCATATTACACAACTATTCGAACAATAGATTGACAACTACACAATATATAGTATCGATTCGGTTTTCTATGATGGCCATGAGGTCATTCGACTCGCCTATCTGCATTTCCAATTAATATATTTTTATACGATCCGATATATCGCATGAGAACCTTAGCACTGATTATTTTGCGTTATCATCGAGTGCTATTCAACACCCCGCTGATTTCATTCTGTCTCTTTCAATTTATACCACTCATACCTCTGAGAACTTTCACTGATTGAACTCTAGTAGTGGCACACACTTTACGAGGTGGTTAATAGTGAATATAATTACAGTCTGGTACTCACTGGATTGTTTTTTAGAAATAACTATACTGGATTATTTTTTAAAATGAACAATTGTGTTTACAAAACATGATTATTGTATATTATAAAAAGGGACAAAAGTTTTTAGAGTCTATAATGAGAATGTAGCACCTGCGAGTCGGAGAGTGTGGAGCCTATAACCTACATAGTCATGATCCTTGTAATCTTCTGTCTATACTAATAGTTTTTCGAGAAGCTAATCAACAGGAATCAATCTTCAGTCTCAGACCGCTACCGCTTTGAAAATAGAATCGTCCTTTTGAAGAAAGCGACTGGAATGTGGGGAATAATTATATTAAGTAACAAATTTAAAATTTCAAAAATGGATATTCAGTAATCATTTTTAAGATGATCTGCTTATGTGAATGGGTGAAGGTCCTTCTTGATAAAGTTACCGAAGCCGATATGCAAAAAAAGCTGGTGACCTTCTCAAAGAATCACCGGCCCCGTCGAGCATATATAAACATTAAAGCCTATTACTTTTCGATCTCAATTTCGAGCCGAACGCAAAACTTTTTAAATTACACTCCGTGGAAGAAGGTGCAAGCGAGGGTCCTGCATTCGCAAGTCTCTTGTTACAAACGAAGCCGACACCCACCTGTGTTGGGGTCTCCCATTCTCTCTCGTAAGCACGCGATTTCTTCATCTTTCTCGCACCTTCTGGCACCCGTAATCGGAAATTGAAATTGACTTGCTATATAGTTAGCAGTCACATGCTTCGACTAACAGGGCAAGATGCCTTACAGACGACTCTTTCGACAAATTTTTACCACGTAAAAGAATTTAAAAATTTAAAAGAGAGGATATCTTGAAGCTGTAAAGTCAATATCAAATAAATCGCACAATCACATATATTTTCCATATTTTTAATAATTTTTACCTGTTCTTGGAATATTTTTAAAAGGTTCTTCAAATATTTATTCTGTCAAGGTCGAATGTCGAACATTGCGAACTTTGTTAGGGCAGTGAGGAACAAATACATTCCTTGATCCCTCTGTTTCGTTTTTTATACTCTCTGGGGTTGGACGTGTTTTAAAAAAATATTTTAGGTAGCATGGAATATTTATTTTTTTCGGAAATTTCGTGGTCTAATTTGGTCAACTTTTTGGCAATCACTTCTTCTAAATTCCAGTAATATCAGAAACCACGTGATGAATAAAAAAATGTGTTGAAACAGTCGCTGAATCCGAATTTGCAATGAAAAGTACCAAATTCAAAGCATTTGAAGTTTTAACATTAAACGGACTTCAAAGTAGCATTTCTTACGCACGTATAAAAAACAACACTTTCCTTTTGTTATAAATAATTTAGTGAACAAATGGGGTTTCTTGGGAATTGGCTACTTTCTGTTGCTTTCTGTCACAACAATGGTTGTCCAATGGAGGTTTGTGAAAGTACTGAGCTAAAAGCAAGGTAATGTCAATTGATTTTGTGGAAAAACAAAATCTTTACAGTGAAATATCACTCAAGAGAACCATTGACAAGATATCTGCAGTCACCCCTGCAAAAGAAACGCATTATATTTATTAGATAAGGGTCTAAATGTGCATTTGTTTATAAAAATTGTTTAAATAATGACTATATATTGTTTACTTCCATTCAGTTTCTAATTAGACTTTATTACACTTATATTTCCTTCAAAAAATGTTAGTTTGAAGCAACAGAAAGTTGCCAATTCCCAAAAACCACATTTGTTCACTAAGTTGTTTATAGAAAAAGGAAAATGTTGATTGACATACATTTTCTTGATCAGTTCTCGACCCACATTCAGAAAATTCCCATAAGGAGTTTGAACTGAAATTATGAATTTTTGAAATTTTTTTTTGAAAACTAGTCAAGAATCTTGATTGGTTCTTTTAGTATACAATTTTTTATTCATGCTTTTCATCTAAATGAAATTTTTCTAAAGAATGGTTTTACATTAAAATTAAAATTTGAACAATATGTATATGACAAATAGTGTTGATTTTTATTATTTATAAATATTTCAGGACTTTTTATTTGACATTCCATTTTCCAACAGTAGATAATCGTGATATTTCGCTGACGCAATTGGTATCACTGTGATAATCTCGAGCTGTATTCATTGAATGATGCTGAACACGAAATGTCACATTTGTTTAGAGGTTTAGCGTGGTTAGGTTTTTAAACATTTAAAAAGTATTTATGTTTATTAAATAATTCTATCCACTCGGAAATATATCATTGGCAAATTGGAATTTAAGAATAATTATTAATAGTAAGCAGGTATGACGAAAAATTATATAATTGTGTGTATAAAGATATCTATAAATTATTATTATTATTATAAAAACTGAATACATTTTTTGCAAGAACTTTAATTTTGTTGATTCTTAGTAGATCCATTGGTAAATTAATGTAGAAAACGCGTCCAATCAAAAATATGAAATTACTATTGATTGAAATATGATGAAAAAATTTTTAAAGTTAATAAGAATAATCAACTGAAACTAAAATTCATTAAAAATTTTTCATAATATTTAAAAAGTTATCAATAAGTTAATTCATATTTTGTACTAAATTGTGAGAATACATTGATTTTGGAGAAAATTAATTTAAGTTGTTTTAATTTGTTGTAAGCATTTTCTAAAAAAAAATTGCAATTATTTTAAATGAAGATAAAACTATAGAATCACGGCTAATACTTTTTCCTTTAAATTTGCCGAGTGCCAACTTTCGAAGATTACTGATTGATTCAGTAACTTCCGTTTAATTGATTGAATCAGTAGATTTTAACTGATCTTCAGTGATTGACTTCTTGCTTTTTGAATCAGTCAAATTTGACTAACATACAGTTACTTTTAACTCATTCAGATTTAGAGAGTTCTGATTGAAAAGGGCCGACTTGAGCTTTAAAATAAGCTCATGAAGTTTGAAAAAAGTTGAATGGTTGCAAAGTTATTGAGGAAAACAGAGTGAATAAAAACAAAAAAATATTTTAGACTGTCTATAACTTTGAAATCGCTTTACAATTTTTGACCTTCTTGGGCTCATTTTTAAGCTTATGTTTCCCAATATATAATCAGAAATTCTGAGAAGTTTTCTGTAATTTTTGGATAAGTAGGGAAAAATTTAAAAAAATTGGCACTTTTTCAATTTCAAATCTTAACGCCCAAGAATAAATTCAAGAATTCCGTGCAACCAAATCCAAACTCAAAAAAGGAAACCACAAAAAAAGGAAAGCACAAAAGAAGATTGCCTTCTACTTTCCTTCTTTTTTTTGGTTTCCTTTTTTGAGTTTGTCCGGATTCGCTTGCACGAAATTCTTGTTTTAATTTCTTCTGATTTCTGTTAATAAATTCCAAACTTTTTGGAAATTTGTGATTATCAACTGGGTAGAATAAGTTTCAAAATGGGACTAACAACTTGAGAATAGATTCGAATTCTGAAAAGTTACACTAAAATTCCCAAAATAGAGCCATTTTTCACTTTCGACAATAACTTCTCAACCGGTTGACATTTTTCCAACTTCCGTGGCTCATTTTAAAGCTAATACTTGCTAGTTTATTATTAATCTTTTCCAAAAATTTTCAAACATTCCCCAAGTGCCAGCATATAAAACTCAAGTCTATATCTTCTGTAGTCTAACAATGGATATAATATTTTTACAGCTGATAGGTCATGGGTTTAAAGCTCCAAAAATTAACAAGTCTCTTAAATTAACGCTGATAAAGATCGCCCACGTATTATAGTCACAAACATGACAAGGAGATTTTTCAATTACAGGATGCTCCTGTACGAACCGGAGCTAATTCTGAAAATGCAGAGGGGGTAACATATGCTAAGGGCTAACACTCTCTTTTTACATAAAGTTAAAAAAAAATTACCTAAACTCTAAAGAAATATTAAATTTAATTTTTAAACTGAAGGATGAGTTTTCTCTTTTAAAATATAAAGAATTCGATAGCATTTCCTTTATTCATCTATTAAAAGGTTTCCACTATTTTCAGCCGTTTTTCTTTCACTCGAGACTCGGTGACTTCATTGCCTGACTAACCGTGTCTAACTAAAGCTGAAGCAGGGCGATTATTTACGTAACGATTATCTCACGTCTTGCCAGAGCTTGGCGTCGATTTCTTGGCTGGAGCAATCATCAGCCTCACATTAAGATATGAAAAGAACCTTCCTCGTTCATTTGTCTACTATAATGATAGTATCACATTTTTTTATAATGAAATTAAATTGAAACAAAATTTATATTTGTTTCTTTATTAATTCTTTATTAAATTTATGTCTGTTTCTAGATTAGAAAAATTTGTATTCTGTCGACCGTTGAAATTTGATAAAATTAATAAGTTGTGTAGTCGGATTTCGGTCCAAATTAATTTATTTGAAGAGATAAGTAGCCAACGTTTCGTGCACTTCTTCAGGGCTGAACTTATATACTTACATTATGTTAATTGATAAATATTAAAATACATTGATAAAAATTGAGATATATTTTTTCCACTTTTATAAACCGAAATTGGTATGCTAAATTAATTTAGATGTGGAACTTTAAGGTTAATAGTTGAATTGAACGCTTTTTACCTTAACTATATATAAGTATTTGATTAAATTCGATGGACACATTTCATTAGGTGTATATACATTTATGTTGTTTTCTATCCTAAATTCCCATAAACTTAATCACAGGAATTTTGGTTAATCACATCTGTCTTGTGTGACTGAATATGTAATTAATATGATAGGTATAATAAAAATTTTTAATGTTATAATGAAAATTTGAGGTTATGAACCATGTTTTTTGACATTGTTGACTTAAACTGAATTATTTGTAGGTTATATTTACCATTTTATGTGTCAATTGTTCTAAGTCATGTTAAATAAATAAATAAATAAAACACAAACAACACTGACTAAATTTCAAAGTTGAAAAATTTTTAAAAATCACATTTTGTGCATGTCATTGCTTCACTGTTACACCGAAAAAACGATATTCTAATTTTAAGAATTTCCCACTAAGTTGAAGAATATTTGCAACTTAAATAGGCGCCAA